>VMBQ01000274.1:434332-552774 GCA_007657795.1 Dreissena rostriformis
ATTCAAAATCCTTTTGTTTTTGCAGGGCATTATTCCTTATTACGTATAATTTGCAATGTGTGTCAAACTATGTTGCCTCTTTGTAACATGTATGATGTGATGTTGTTTCTTTATGGTGTGAAATCTGCTTTTGTTTTGCATGACATTATCCTTATTGCGTATAATTTGCTATATGTTTTCAAACTATGTTGCCTCTTTGTGACATGTATGATGTGATGTTGTTCTTTATGGTGTGAAAGCTGCTGATCAGTTCCCTTCAAATCTGATTTGAGGTGATAAGTTCTTTAAACCTATTTTAAGTGTCGCACTTTTGTGTTCTTTTTTTTCTGTGTCAGTTTTTTACCCTCTCTCCTTTTATGGCAGTTTTAGACCCTGGGTCAAGGGTCAAGATCAGCAGCTTTAACACAGCTTATAAATGAACTAATTTATTACCCCCTTTAAGGATTTTTAGAATATTCTTGTATGTATGTTCCTCACTGTGATTCTACATCGTGTTTTTATAAATTAACTTATAATTTGCATGTCCATGTAATTTCTTACCTTTGTGTTCTTATGCTTATTTGTTATACTGTTATGTTTGTAATCTGTCGGTCAAAAGCTATTCATAGCTTATGTTATAATGTTTTGTATATCATACCGACAATAAATAAATATTGATTTGATTTGATTTAGGTGACAGGCATTATTTGGTGGGTGAGGGGGTTAGGGATGGGTCGATAGAGATAATTGGAGGCGATCATCCTCATCACGTTTCAGTCGTCTCTAATTAAAGCAATCATGTGTTAGGGTGAGGGTAATGGGGAGGGGGAAAGGATCTTCATCTTTATCCGAAGTGCTTATCGTTTAACCCCGAGAATAGCATCCATAAAATGGTACATAAATGTTGCAGCTAAGGTAAACACATTGTCAAATGTACGCATTCAATTACCCAGATATTTGGAAGCATTTAAAGATGTTGTTTATAAATGTGTGCAATCTGAAACAACGATTTTATGATTCAGATGATCATAAAGTATACGCATTGCATGACATTGTATTTATTACTTAATTGAAAACGTGTCTTTACAAACATATTTTTGCGAATGACATTACAACACTCAGGCACATATTCTTATCGCAGATCTAATGATAAAACGTCAATTTGTGTTTAATACTTACTTCGACTTTGGTGGCAATATAAACTTCATTTGAATGAGTGTGAGTTGAACCATAATACGAGATTTTTTATCATTCCTAAGAAATTTAAATTGCATTAATTCTTTGTAAAAGCATGACATTTTTGTGGTTGCTTTCGTTGCAAGATTGCATTCTCATTTTATTTCAGAACTCAGCTTCTCGTGAAAATATAGTTTATGTGACTGCTCATCAATGAAATGATCATCCGATCTAACATTGAAGTCAAAAATATATTTCATATCCATATACAGTGGTATTGAAATAGAACTTGTCTTAAAAGAAGTGACAAACGTGTTTTTAAATTAAGTTTTTTCTTTACCCTTAATACATTTAAATCGTCATTTAAGTCTACGTTTCCGTATGATATATATCTATCCTTCAAGCACATTTAAGGGTATGATATATATTTCGCTACCACGTACTTTCAGCTGTATGATATCTATCTCGTTACCACGTACCTTCAGCTGTTTGATATCTATCTCGTTACCGCGTACCTTCAGCTGTTTGATATCTATCTCGTTACAAGGTACCTTCAGCAGTATGATATCTATCTCGTTACTAGGTAACTTCAGCTGTATGATATCTATCTCTTTACTAGGTACCTACAACTGATTGATATAAATCTCGATACTAGGTACCTTCAGCAGAATGATATATATCTCATTACTAGGTACCTTCAGCAGAATTATATATATATATCTCGTTACTACGTTCCTTCAGCTGTATGATATCTATCTCGTTACCACGTACCTTAAGTTGTATGATATCTCTCTCGTTACTTGGTACCTTCAGCTGTATGATATATACCTCGTTACTTGTTACATTCAGCAGAATGATATCTATCTCGTTCACAGGTTCATTAAGCAGTATGATATCTTTATCGCCTTTAAGTACATTCAACTGTGTGATATCTATCTCGTTACTACGTACCTTCAGCTTTTTGATATATATCTCGTTACTAGGTAGCGTCAGCTGTATGATATCTATCTCGTTACTAGGTACCTTCAGCAGTATGATATCTATCTCGTTACAAGGTACCTTCAGCTGGTTGCTATTTATCTCGTTACCACGTACCTTCAGCTGTTTGATATCTATCTCGTTACTAGGTACCTTCAGCAGTATGATATATATCTCTTTACTAGGTACCTTAAGCTGTTTGAAATCTATCTCGTTAATAGGTACCTTCAGCAGTATGATATCTATTTCTTTACTGGGTACCTTCAACTGATTGATATAAATCTCGTTACTAGGTACCTTCAGCAGAATGATTACTATCTCGTTACTAGGTACCTTCAGCAGTATTATATATATCTCGTTATCACGTACCTTCAGCTGTATGATATCTATCTCAATACTAGGTACCTTCAGCAGTATGATATCTATCTCTTTACTAGGTACGTTCAGCTGTTTGATATCTATCTCGTTACTAGGTACCTTCAGCAGTATGATATCTATCTCTTTACTAGGTACCTTCAACTGATTGATATAAATCTCGTTACTAGGTACATTAAGCAAAATGTAATCTATCTCGTTACTAGGTACATTCAGAAGTATTATATCTATCTCGTTACCACGTACCTTCAGCTGTATGATATATATCTCGTTACCACGTAACTTAAGTTGTATGATATCTATCTCGTTACTAGGTACCTTCAGCTGTATGATATATACCTCGTTAGTTGTTACATTCAGCAGAATGATATCTATCTTGTTACTAGGTACCTTCAGCAGTATGATATCTATATCGCCTTTTAGTACATTCAGCTGTATGATATCTATCTCGTTACTACGTTCCTGCAGCTGTTTGATGTATATCTCCTTACTTGGTACCTTCAGCTGTATGATATCTATCTCGTTACTAGGTACCTTCAGCAGTATGATATTGATCTCGTTACTAGGTACCTTTAGCAGTAATATATCTATCTCGTTACTAGGTACCTTCAGCTGGTTGCTATCTAGCTCGTTACCACCTACCTTCAGCTGTTTTATATCTATCTAGTTACTAGGTACCTTCAGCAGTATGATATCTATCTCTTTACAAGGTACCTTCAGCTGTTTGATATCTATCTAATTTTTAGGTACCTTCAGCAGTTAGATATCTATCTCTTTACTAGGTACCTTCAACTGCTTGATATAAATCTCGTTTTTATAGATACCTTCAGCAGAATGATATCTTTCTCGTTACTAGGTACCTTCTGCAGTATTATATATATCTCGTTACCACGTACCTTCAGCTGTATGACATCTATCTCGTTACTAGGTACAATCAGCAGTATGATATCTATCTCGTTACTAAGTACCTTCATCAGTATGATATCTATCTCGTTACCACGTACCTCCAGCTATTTGATATCTATCTCGATACTAGGTACCTTCAGCAGTATGATATCTATCTCCTTACTAGGTACCTTCAGCTGTTTGATATCTATCTCGTTACTTTGTACCTTCTGCAGTATTATATATATCTCGTTACCACGTACCTTCAGCTGATTGGTATAAATCTCGTTACTAGGTACCTTCAGCAAAATAATATCTATCTCGTTACTAGGTACCTTCAGCAAAATAATATCTATCTCGTTGCTAGGTACATTCAGCAAAATAATATCTATCTCGTTACTAGGTACCTTCAGCAGTATTATATATATCTCGTTACCACATACCTTCAGCTGTATGCTATCTATCTCGTTACCACGTACCTTAAGCCGTATGATATCTATCTCGTTACTAGGTACCTTCAGCTGTATGATATATATCTCGTTACTTTGTACATTCAGCAGTATAATATCTATCTCGTTACTAGGTACCTCCAGCAGAATGATATCTATATCGCCTTTAAGTACATTCAGCAGAATACTATCTATCTCGCTACTACGTACCTTCAGCTGTTTGCTATATGTCTCGTTACTAGGTACCTTCAGCTGTAGGATATCTATCTCGTTACTAGGTACCTTCAGCTGGTTGCTATCTATTTCGTTACCACGTACCTTCAGCTGTTTGATATCTATCTCGTTACTAGGTACCTTCAGCAGTATAATATCTATCTTTTTACTAGGTACCTTCAGCTGTTTGATATCTAACTCGTTACTAGGTACTTTCAGCCGTATGATATCTATCTCTTTACTAGGTACCTTCAACTGATTGATATAAATCTCGTTACTAGGTACCTTCAGCAGAATGATATCTATCTCGTTACCACGTACCTTCAGCTGTTTGAAATATATCTCGTTAATAGGTACATTCAGCAGTATGATATCTATTTCTTTACTAGGTACCTTCAACTGATTGATATAAATCTCGTTACTAGGTACCTTCAGCAGAATTATATCTATCTCGTTACTAGGTACCTTCAGCAGTATTATATATATCTCGTTACCACGAACCTTCAGCTGTTTGATATCTATCTAGTTACTAGTTACCTTCAGCAGTATCCTATCTAACTCTTTTCTAGGTACCTTCAGCTGTTTGATATCTATCTTGTTACCAGGTACCTTCAGCAGTATGATATCTATCTCTTTGCTAGGTACCTTCAACTGATTGATATAAATCTCGTTACTTGGTACCTTTAGCAGAATGATATCTATCTCGTTACTAGGTACCTTCAGCAGTATTATATATATCTCGATACCACGTACCTTCAGCTGTATAATATCGTTCGCGTTACCACGTACCTTAAGCTGTATGATATCTATCTCGTTACTAGGTACCTTCAGCTGTATGATATATATCTTGTTACTTGGTACATTTAACAATATGATATCTTTCTCGTTACTAGGTACCTTCAGCAGAATGATATCTATATCGCCTTTAAGTACATTCAGCAGAATGATTTCTATCTCGTTACTACGTACCTTCAGCTGTTTGATATATATCTCGTTACTAGGTACCTTCAGCTGTAGGATATCTATCTCGTTACTTGGTACCTTCAGCAGTATGCTGTCTATCTCGTTACTAGGTACTTTTAGCAGTATTATATCTATCTCGTTACTTGGTACCTTCAGCTGGTTGCCATCTATCACGTTACCACGTACCTTCAGCTGTTTGATATCTATCTCGTTACTAGGTACCTTAAGCAGTATAATATCTGTCTTTTTACTAGGTACTTTCAGCTGTTTGATATCTATCTCGTTACTAGGTACCTTCAACTGATTGATATAAATCTCGTTACTAGTTACCTTCAGCAGAATGATATCTATCTCGTTACTAGGTACCTTCAGCAGTATTATATATATCTTGTTACCACGTACCTTAAGCTGTTAGATATCTATGTCGTTACTAGTTAACTTCAGCAGTATGATATCTATCTCTTTACTAGGTACTTTCAGCTGTTTGATATCCATCTCGTTACTAGGTACCTTCGGCAGTATGATATCTATCTCTTTAATAGGTACCTTGAACTGATTTATATAAATCTCGTTACTAGGTACCTTCAGCAGAATTATATCTATCTCGTTACTAGGTACCTTCAGAAGTATGATATCTATCTCGCTACTAGGTACCTTAAGCTGTATGATATATATCTCGTTACTTTGTACATTCAGCAGTATGATATCTATCTCGTTACTAGGTTCCTTCAGCAGGATGATATCTATATCGATTTTAAGTACATTCAGCAGAATGATATCTATCTCGCTACTACGTACCTTAACCTGTTTGATATATGTCTCGTTACTAGGTACCTTCAACTGTAGGATATCTATCTCGTTACTAGGTACCTTCAGCTGGTTGCTATCTATTTTGTTACCACGTACCTTCAGCTGTTTGATATCTNATACAGTGGAGTTGCCGTCAGTTTTATGAAAAATTAATGAACCGCTTAATATCTTGTGAAATTACCGAATTATTTAAATAATCTTCGAATGTTGTATAAATATTTATTTAAATTGAGCTGATGACAGTATAGCGAGAAAGCCTAACCTGCCTGTTATAGATGTAAAACCGCGCGGAAATATTCAAAACGTTAAGTAATGAACACAGAAACAACATATTTATAAATATTGAAAACAGTTTGTTTTGGTTTTTATACTTTGGTAGTTCCACAAGTTGTTTTCAATGTTTAATACCAAAATATGTTTCAAAAGACGAATTTCTTAAACGCCTGTGATTCGGGTCTTTTCTTTGTTAAGCCCTTTCTAATAAAAAGTAACATGAAACGTTGACCTATCTTCATGTGTCATAATTTAAGGTAGGTTAAGTTAAGTAAGGCATGTAATTTTGAAATTATTTCATATGGTTCAGCTTTCCAGATCAGTGTCATCCCATAGCAGCCAGTGCAGTCCGCACAGGCTTATAAGGGACGACAATTTATGTTTCATCTGCATTTTCGTTTACAAGAGACTACCTTTAAACGACAAATTCCGTAAAAGCGGAAAGTGTCGTCCCTGATTACCCTGTGTGGACCGCACAGGCCGATCTTGGATGACCCTTAAAGCCTCATTAATACTCAAAAATCAACGGAAATTTCGTTAAGTGTTTCGTAAAATAAAGTTACCCAATACAAAATCAGTGTTCCTTATAGCAATAGCCAAAATCTCAACACCAGATGTGTTCTGGGAACATAGATGATAGTAGATACAACATGCTCGTTATTATTTTTTTGTGTCATACAAAATTCAATTTTAATTTCCGCGGTGCTATCTATTTAAACGACAAACGAACACTAACATGGTACCATTTTAGTGTTCCTTTGTCGTATGAATAGATATCAGTGCGGGAAATTAAAATGGAATTAATTGTGACACGAAAAATTAAAAACAAGCATTTTGTATCTACAAACATCCATGTTACCAGAATACATCTGGTGTTGAGATTTTTGCTATTGCTATAAGGCACACTGATTTTTTATTGGGTAACTTTATTTCACGAGATACTTAACGAAATTTACGTTGATTTTTGAGTATAAATGGGACTTTAATACATATTCATTAACCACGATTTTCACAGAACGAGGCTAGGTTACGTATGGAGTACGTTCATTGCAAACTTCCTTGACAACAAAAAGTGTATTAATCCGTAATAAAAATGCACGAAATGTGCATCCGTTTTACAGAAAAGAACAACACATTTTTACCCATTTATGCCTAGCGTCTAGACAAAAGGCCTTGGCAAACAGCGTAGACCCAGATGGGGTCTGCGCTGTTTGCTTAAAGGAATTTCTGTAAGAAATATTGTAAATATAGAAATAAATATACTAGACACCCCTAACTTTGGAAATAAATTGATCCAATTTAGAAGGATGGAAGAGTCCAATAGGCATAAATGGGTTAAAGTGTCTGTTTCTCACATCCTCACCATTTATCTGATCCCACTGTTTCGTGTATACATTAGAAGACGCCTGGATGAGGTAGGGGGGCGTCCTGGTCTGGGCGTCCACGCGGTGACCATTTGGGAACATGTCCCTGCACACGGGATCCGAGTGGGGCGCACCGCCCGGGTAGCCGCTGGTCACGTGACACGCGCACATGACGACGACGAAGGAAAGAAGACACGACGCGGTTTTCATTGAATACAATATTTAACTATCACAATATCGATCATAAAATATAATTTGTCGAAAAAAAATCTATTTAAATGTCTCACTAAGTAGGCCTATTTACTTAATTGATATGACGTATGTTTTTCACTTCTCTGTAAAACAATATTGCTTGAAAGTTAGCAAACGCTCAAAACGTCTTGTCAGTCCAACGGCATAAGTTAAACAAAAACAAGCAACCTTAGAAATTTACAACTTACTCTCTGGCTCGGTTAATAACCTTTCAACTGAAAATACAACGATCAAATGTGTTTTGACTTTACAACCATCTCTTTATTTCGTGAGCACGCCTTACTATTATATACTGCATGCCCGGGGCACTGTGGCCGGGTCACTAAAGCAATGACAACAAACTAGTTTGACTGAAATGAAAAGTGAGTTTAACAAGTCCCCTAAGAGCATAACAACTTGAGCGAGAATATGGTATTTCATAATTAATTGTAAAACGCATTTATCACTGTTGTAAACAACTGTCAAATAAATGCTCTATCTAGATCTAAAGCTATGGAAACCGGTATGACTTGGCATTTGGATTTTTTTTATTGATGATGGATTGTTAGTGTACTGTAACCTTTTAACCGAATTTATGAAACGATTATGATACATGGCGTCGCTAAGTAAGCATATTGTTAAACGCGACAAAAATGGATATTAAGACCAGTTTTATTGAAATCAAATTATATATGCAGGCATTGATGACAATTGAACTGTTGTTGTTTCATACGAATACAAATATCTTTGTTTTGTTTTTTTGTTTGGTTTTGTGTTGCCAAAGTAGACTGACGATCCTTCTCTCAAACACACATAATTTGTTAATTCAGCTGAACCAGCAGAAGAGAAAATCCATATTATACCAGGCGGTTTTAATTTATGACAATGCAGCAATTCTCGAACAGTGAAGCACACAGCAAATGCACTTTTTAAATAAAACAGTCAGAGCGCGTGAAGCAGTGTTGTCATTCCGGACATTTTTTTCAGATGTAAATTATGCTTTTTTTTTTATTATTTTTAAGCCAATCGAGATAAAATTAATTACAAAAAATCTATCTCGTTCGGCTATTCTTCGTAGCATCTAATATCGCTTACAGCGAAATGCATTTCATTTTTTTCTATACATTTTGTAGTATTCTTCAGGTACCTAGAAACAGCAAGCGCACGAGCATAAGATTGGCCAAACTCAACAAAGGAAGACAACTCGGACAGCGTTTTACAATACACCGTAGTGGAGTTATCTGTCTTGTTAATATATCGAGAAGCAATACTTCACAAAAAGTATTGGCCCCACGGAACGCGATTTCGAACATTAAACGGGTCCTGACTAGAAATGCATTCATATATGACGCATAATATCTCATCTCGTAAATCCATGCTAAACTGCCACTAACGTACACCTGGCATTTATAAATAACGTGGCAGCATTTTGATATGGGGGCATCAACCTGTGCATCATAAAAAATCCTATTATATTATAGCCCCATTAGTACTCAAAATCAACGGACATTTCGTACAATATTTCGTTAAATAAAGTTACACAATTGAAAATCAGTGTTTCTTATAGAAATTGCCGAAATTTTAACGCCAGATGAGATCTGGTAAAATATATGTTTGTAGATACAAAATGCTCGTTTTTTTACACAATTAATTCCGCTTTATTTCCCCGCTATTATATCTATTCATACGACACACGAACACCATAATGGTTAATTAACATGAAATTGTATATGCCAAAAAAAGAAAAACGAGCATTTTATACCTACAAACATCTATGTTACCAGACCACATCAGGCGTTGAATTTTCGGAAATTGCTATAAGGAACACTGATTGTTAATTGTTTAACTTTATTTTACGAAATATTGCACGAATTTTTCGTTGATTTTGAGTTGTAACGGGGCTTTAATATTGGTTTCAAAAAAACAAGTGACGAAATCGGATATATTGCAAGACGAGGAATCTGTGTTTTTTTCCCTAAAATACCCACACATTTTTAACAAATGTATGTGACTTAAAATACAAATTTATAATAAATTCTACTTTATATTACTAGTATATTATATAAGTAGGATCTTTTGATATTATTTATCCCATTGTCTCTTCCGCCTACTCTTCATAGTAAAATACAGGATCAAAAGTTACCTACCAAGTAAATTGGAAACTTCTATTTCAAGACCACAATAACAGAATTTCGGGTAAAATTAGGTTAATTAGTGCATTGTTGTAAATGAAATGTTTGAACTGTAAAACAATTCTGAACCAATGTCCAACTAAGGTTGTATGATATATTTTCGCATCCTAACATTTTTTTTCTTTACAGTAATACACAGTCACAATCGGCTTCTGTCCTTAGGTTAACTTCGTACAATTTACATTTGACGTCAGGGGTAGTCTGCTTCGTATTTCTTTATATTGATGGAGTTAGTGCCCTTTATTGCTATAAAGACGACATCTACGTTATTGAATAATGAACCAATCCCAAGTAAGCATCACATGATGTGATGGCATATACTTAATTAATAGATTGGCTGTGAAAAGGCAACCTTACCTTTTCCCAATATTCATAATATGTTGCTAAGCGGTGAGGAATATTTTCTTGTTTACCAGTTTAAGCAGTGTTTGTTTGGAGCATCCAACTTCTCTAAAGTTTTGAATTTGCAATCACTCAGTATTTTCTTTTGCTCAATTAAAAGATTTAAATGTTCCAAGTTTTATTTTGATGTATTTTTTTCTCTTTCAAAGTGTTGGTCACTTGCATTTGATAAAGGAAATCGTATTGATGATTACATTTTTATCCGTCTGATGAAACATGTCTCTCGTTGTTTGTATCGTAAGAAATACCTAGCTAATCAACGTCTCGATATTGCTTCGAATATTTGAGCTCGCTTGTACTATTCAATCTATGTGTTTACTTTATTTACGCTACTTTTGGTCTTTAAAGTATTGGTATTCTTAATTAATATTAAATATTGTATTTTACTTTCATTGTTATAGCGTTATATACAAATAACACCAGAACGGTATCAAAGTCTCATGTCGCCAGATTACAGTGCAAGTGTTGCTTCGTTGGTCGTGTTATTTTCAATCGAGTGCGTAATGTCGGTTTTCGATTTCCAAACAGTTACGTAAACTTTTGGATAGGTATATGCAATTTTCGACCCATGGAGTATAACGTTGATGTATTTTATCCCGTTTGTATTGTATTATTAGCTGTCGTCGCTTAGAATTGATGACTTGCAATAATTTCTTTATTGCTATGTAAAGCAAATTACCTAATACATACTTACAACCTTCAATTGATAGTTAGGGCGGGTATAACTAATCGCGTACGGTAATTTGAATGTTCACATCATGTATAAGCCTTAACATTAAGTAATTGTGTGTGAGCGCTTGTGTCGAAGAAGTTCATATGAATGTCTTCGTTACTGAAAGCTGTATAAACATAATTAAATACGAGATTCAATAGTATGACGAGATTACAATCGGTACTTTGTGTGTTACTGTTCATTATTCGTAATCGATATATTAATTTGTTTTACTTCATGATATTGATTTGTTCAAGGTTACACGGCTGTTTAAAGTAAAGTTGCAAATATGAATACGTTATTTAAATGTCTACCAGAGTTTTCGTCTGGAAAAAAACACAAAACAGTGTGCTATAATGTTAACGCTTTAATGTGTACATTTGTTTTGTGGAAATAAGAATAAAACATAAGTTAGGTGAGTTATCATTTCAAAGTTTGGTACGTATTGTTTTATCAAATGAATTCAATCTTGACAACAAAAGAATTTGACGTCATTTAGTGCGGAATCATCGCCTCTGTCGGACAGAAAGGCTTCCACCCTTGTTTGCATACCACAGATGGCGGAGTTCATCGGACACCTAGCGCTTGATGCCCAGTTACCGTTGCCCAAACCTCCCGGTGCGTGGACAAGGGTTCCTGCTAGTTGACCTCCCTGAGCGTTGCTGGCAGTAGGTACAGTATGGGACCTCGCGTGTAATTCGCTGCATTGGAAGTTTTTAATTATAATTTATAAGTATACATTATGTGTACTTATGTGCAGACAATAGCTCCAAATTCAAACTTATAATATGTCACATCTCTTGGTGGAATTCTACGATATAAGAGAGGTTTCTACTAAGGTATCCAAAGCATGCTTAGCAAGATACTAAAATTATATTAAGATGCAAACTGACCATTTTTAATATCACGTGTTTATAGAATACTCATGCGTGTTTGCTTTCAATTGATATCCGTTAGAGAATAAAAAAAACGACTTCAAATAAGGTAACAAAGCCATACAATTAGTTTTTACCATGTAGGGACACTGGAGCATGCTTACTTTGGTATTTAATGAACTTACCATGTCTGGCTCAACTCTCAACTGGAACTGCACCATGACTTCGACCTCATGTGGATCATCATGTGGGCAGTACGCTGGACTATTCCATGTACCGAGCTCTCCAATACCAGAGGTGATGTCGCCACCGAATGTACCATTGAGAGTTGCACACACAAGAGTTATACCATTGAGTGCAGTGTCGTCGTCGCTTCCCTGATTTGATTGGACCTTAAAATGGAGTTTCAAAAGTTTTTGCAGGAAACAGATTTTGCTTAATCTGTAATTTAAAAAGAAAAACAAGTGATGTGTTTGTGAAACACTATGTCCCCTTTTGAGCGATTTTGACCCATATATTTGACCTTTGACCTTGATGGATGACCTTGACCTTGCCTTTCACCACCTTAAATCTACAGCTCCATGAGATACACATGCATGCCAAATACCAAGTTGCTATCTTCAATATTAAAAAAGTTATGGCCAATGTTAAAGTTTGCGCAAACAAACAAACAAACTAACAAACAGACAGGGCAAAAACAATATGTCCCCCAGTATAGACTGGGGGACATAAAAATGAAGTTAAAGGAAATAAAAAGAACGTGCTGTGCTAGATGTGTGATAATGTACCGAAACGAACCAATCGGTTACACGCTTGACTACTGGAAAACGTTTAACCGTTCGTAAACATAACAAAGAGAATTCTGACAGTAAACTGGATAATTATGTATCTGGTATAGCAGACATAGAAAGTGACTGATAGTACACAGATGCGGACGTCATTGTATCGCACTCAGTTAATGAAGTGCGGACAGTGTATCTTGCTAAATAAACCTTGAAAATTTGGGAAAATGACACAATATATTAGATCAACCGGGAACACTCATATTCATTAATTTAGAATAATAAGTGTTACCTTTATTCTATAACCAACCGCATACGTTGATCTCGCACAATACTGATCATCTCGCCATGTTCCAAACTGGCCACCATTGTCTGTTTCGATTATATCAACAACATTACGGAATTCGTTTGGAAGCAGGAATCCTTTGGTAAAACTGTACGGACAAAAGTATAGAAATATGAGCCAAAACCGTTCGGCCATCGTATTCCTTTAAAATGATTTTCACATGAAAGCTCGCAGTGCGCATTGATAATAATGTAGGACACCCTTTTCATCTATGACAAATGATAAGACACGAGTCAACAACATTGGCCTTTAGCTCTTACCGTCGTAGGGCAGCTTAATATCGTCTGAAATGTAGTGCATAACTTCTCATGCGTGGATCAAGAGTTTTGGTTCATGTTCTTAAAGCCCTGTTATCAAATTATAAGCATACCATCTGTATGATCGATCGAATATTTCTTGAAATCTCGTAATACTTGTTTATTACGCTTTTTGTTGGTTTGTGCTGTTGCTCTGATTAAAAACTTTCAACAAAGTTGAACATTCTGATTTTGATTGGATCGGCATATGACGTCATACAGATGGATTTCGGTGATACATTTGGTTTGCATACACCAATCTTGAGGAGACTTTGGACATAGCAAGCTTGCAATGAGATCCAGCTTCGAATTATATTTATGGTTTTTCTGGTCAAGGTCATTGTTACTTAAGCTACAAAACAGTTTCCACTAAATAACTTGAGTTTAAATGAATCGTATTTAATGTGTAGGTTTAGGTTGTTAGTATGCATACCTAGCATAATAAGTCATTTTGGGCAGTCGGTTTAAAATCAATGTCACTTTATTTAAAGGTAGGAAAGAACAGATTGTTCTCGATAGCTTGAATTTGAATGAATGTATGGAGCTGATTATTTTCTGTATGTTGCATATCTACCTAGCTAAAATAGGGACCAGTTGTGTTAAGATCTTGCGAACTGTTTCTACATATAAACGGTATGATTCCTCTTAACGTTCTTGATTTTTCATTTAGGTTTTTATTCTGCAAAATTGTATGGTGGTGGCTAACAAACAACAAATGAAACTGCCAGCAGGGTAATAGGCAATATGTAAGGGAATATATCATATCCAAGAGGATGATGAAGATTGTTTCTTTCATAAAAGTTGACGGAGTTTGAACTTTTCACGAAGAACTCCACGCATGAACAAGTGCATGACAAACTGCTGTGACAGTGAACGGTTTTTCCACGCTTATTCATACTCTAAACTAATGACTCTGGTAAAGGATATGTCGGATATGGTAAAATCAGATAAAACTGACCCAGAAGAAGTAGGGAAGCAGCTGGTCGTGCAATTCAGAAAATAGCTTCGTGTTGATATGGCCGTATAGGTAAAAAAGTGCCATACATAAAAAACTCACCGAACTGCGGGAGGAAGTAGCTTCATTGCAGTATAAAAATACTTCACTTAATAATCAAATAAAATCGTCAAACTTTTTGACTGAGTAGAACGGACGCCCGACAATGGCTGAAATGGCCAGGTTACCATGCGACACTGGCCATGGCAGTTCAAACATCGTACAGAAACTTATGGCAGAGGCCCAGTCAATCGACATCGAGATGCACACTTCCGACATATACCGCATGCACAGATTAGGTCAGAAACATCTGGGTGTCGACATACCTTGCTATCGTGAAGTTCACCAACTCAATGACGCGACAATCAGATTTTTACGCTAGAAAATCCGTTGACACGGGAGTTTGTATTGAAGATTTGCTGACAAACTACATGTCAAAGCTGTTTCTTTGAAGCCAGATCACTGAAACGCGAAAGCAAATTCGTGTCGACCGTTGTGATGGGAAGACATTTATATGCACTGATATCAATAAATGGAGGTAATCAAAACATTCCTCTTTATTGAAAGCAATGCCTTAGCAACCACCCGGGATTGCGATCTGCCATCATATCACTCTGCGACTGTCCTATACACAACGATTGCGTTACTTACTGAATCAAATGAGACGTTCTAGTCTATGGCATTAAATAGTAATAGCAATTGTCTTTGCCACGGAATTACTCGGTAATGCGTTCCAATTACTCACTAAAATTAGTGTAAGCATGTACAAAATAAAATATTATCTTCATAGTTAATTAAAAATATGGCTCACTGTAAACATGCTTAAATATATTTAATCATTATTCAGTCTGACGTCTTGTATTTTCAAAGAAGCATCAAACTGTTTTAATGTAAAACAATCATATTTAAGGTATAGTTTGATTTAGGTCCGTTCATACATATTTCAAACAAATAACTATTATATAGTTTAAGTATTTTACACAGGGACATGGCATTCCCTCATTGGTCGACGTTGACCTAAAATACATGTTATTATTCATAAGGGTTCTGACTTTACGAAGGGCAAGTGTATTACTATTTTTTTATCAATACCCAACGCATTTTAATTCGTAGCCATTTGACCATACTATAACAGCATACGGAAGGTTAAATCTTTAACTTTATTTACAAATAATCGTGATTATTTAGATACTTCTAACGATCTAGTAAATTTCTCGCAAAATGGGGGTACACTTGCCAACTACGACGTGACTGAGAATATGACAATTTGTCAAAAGTCATTTATAGTACTTATGTGTGAGGAAAACATACCACAATTCATGTCTAAACATGTCACAATACATAAATCGATCGACAACAAACCATAAAACACAAACAACGAGCAGCTAAATACAATTTTAATATCTAAATAGCAAATTGTTCAGCCATGTTGTATTCGCGTTGTTGACGTCGCTAAAAAAACCGTATTATTTTGTTACACATTTACTCAAGGGATGAAAGGAATAAGTTTGAGGTTTTCGGTAAATATGCACACTTTTGCACTGGTTTTAAAGTTCATCTGTATTGGTATTTTACGAGACTTTCATAGTGAATTAACAGTTTAAAGATGAGTTTTGACATAATTGTTACGTTGTCGATCTTGTTTTAGTTAAAAATGTTGTACCAATTGCCGAGTAAAATGACTAGATCATACACGTTGTATAAATGTCGAAGTATTCCTGGTTCCGTATAAGTAGATTGACGTCTTACATTTAGTATGGTGGAATAGTAAGCCATGTGGATACGAATAACAAATATGTGGTGAACTAATGAAAAGAAGTGCTAAATTAGCCAATAATTTACACAATGTTTCACTATAGCCATATACAGAAAATTGCACAACGCCACTTTAGCTATGCGTGTCAATGGACCGCCATCACTTTCAATCACAACCGAGATGTCATTAGAACACATGTTCTGCGTAAGTTTCATAAAGATTGGACAAATCATGCGATTTCTAAATTGTTCACAATGTTTGTTTGTAGCTATGAGGATATACTGTCGGCTATGTTTATCAACGGACCGGATTCCTTTTAAAACTTGGCTGTGTAAGTTTGGGAAATATATTTGGTCTCTAATGTGTTCACATTGTAGATTTTGACGACGCACGACGGATGAAAAAGCGATCACAATAGCTCATTTTGTGCACGTTCTGATAACGTGAGCTAAACTACTTTAAAACTCGGCCAAGATATCATTTGATAAAATGTTCTGAGCAAGTTCATGAACTTTTGGCACAAAATTGACTTCTTAGGTGTTTATACGGTTTCGCTATATTACGAACGCTTCCATATTCGATCTTCTGTTCTGTTGTCGCCATGTTTTCCAATGGATCGGAACCATTTCGAGCTCGAACATTATTTGAATAACTTTGGTAGAGCGTCATACAATGAACATCCCTATTAAGTGTTACTTAGGCCAAACGGTTGAGGAGGAGGATTCGCTTGAAGAAAAAGTTAAAGCATGCCCTCACATCTTGTACTTTATAAACGGAAGAGTGCTTCGAAAACATAAGTTCACATATGAAAGCAACTATCCCGAACTGCGCTAGACTAGTAAAAATCCCAGTTTGTCATCTGCACAAACAACGTTGGTCCATTTGATCAACCAATGATAGTTCCATAAGTGTTGATTTGGTATGTGACTTCAAAAGGATTATACATGCGCTTAGTGCCTGTGCGTAGTGGTCTCCCAGATTAACCTGTGCCGTCCGCACATGCTAATGTTGCACGATACTTTACACATGTGCATTAAGCTGCGTTTTCCCAGAGCGTGGCTCAAATATGTCAGCTTTGTTAGTTCCAACCGCTATTTTTGGCTTTTTAAAAGAGGACTTTATGGGAATCGTACAAATAATAGTTTTGGCTGCCGATATACTGAACAAAGCACAGACATTATGTTGCAGCTATTCTCAGTTAAATTTAGAGAGAAAAAAACACACAGCTTTTTTACGTACTGGGTAAAATAATCATAATCGTGCACTCTAAACACAGCATCAACTTTATTTTTCATCCAGTTATTACCTAACGTACACAAACACGCAAGTAATATTATCACAAGTCGTTATTACGATACATACAGATATAATGTTGCAAAGTAAATGTATAATAACGCGAAAGGAAAGGCGTAATATTTCGATTTCAAAGGCGTTATAATTCGAAATAAGGGCTCTATGACGCTGAACTAAACGTAAAATGATTATTGTAGGTGACGCTGTAATAAAACCCATTGTTGAATGTAAGGAATTGCTAATGCGTTGAACTTAATGAATGACTTAAAATAGGAGCTAATATCAAATTTGAACCGTTTACAAAAATATGGATTGACCTTTTTAGTTCTCAAACTGACTAAATATACATTAACTGTACATATAAACTGAGATTTAATGTCGGTTTCGACGACTATATTAAACTTAAGACGATATTTATATTATATAGTAAATAAAATGCTAACACAATTCACTTTATTACACGCTTGCAGTGTAACTTGAAAGCTATTTTCCCGGTTCGCTGTTGAAATGAATTATTTATATTAAGCGTTAAAACGAGTGATGGCTTTCAAATGAAACTAAAGCAGCCCATACACACGAGAAGATCATCTAATGTCTTAGAAGATCTTACATATACAGGTACGGACGGAAATGGCGTATTGTTTTCCAAACGCATCTAATTCAAAAACCCATCCTGCCATTAAAAGCAACATATACGCTATAGGTTTCATGTACATATATCAACCACACATTCACTAAAATCATTCTTTTATAATGCACTAATACAATATATTAAGTAGCAAATACATTTGTTTAAAAACATATTGTCCTCGAATGCATTGGGTACGCACTTACACTTGTATTTAATGTATTCTGCCGATATCAGGCAGCCTACATATCCGTGTTACCATATTTATTTCACAGAGAAAGTATCCAGTCAAAAATAAGGAAAGTCATAATATATTAAGAATGCTAGGCGTTAAACAAGCAAATCTAGTTACAATTGTCTCTTAGTCTTCCCATCGTATATTAATGCCTCTATTGCAGAACACAGTTAGGTTCCTGAAACAAAAATGATTTCATCAGACCATTGGTATTCAGCTACATGCATACATTCAAGATGTAATTATTAAAATCCAACTTGATACGTTTTCACAATGAACTAAACACATAACTTTTGTCTTTCCAATAAATGACCTTAGTGCCAAACACAGTTGTCGTATGTAAATATTTGAGTAGTATCATCGTCTACTGAGCAGTTACCTGTTGAAACGCAATGTTAGTCCGGATTCCCGAATAGTCACCCTACAATATATGAATACATAAGTGAACGCAGAACAAACGTCTTCATAAAACAATACGTATCATTTGTATTGCAAAAAGTGTACTTACGCAATGAAAATAAAGACATGCATCGATAATATAGTTTCGATGCATCCTAAACTTCTTTATTCTATATTAATTGAAGAACAAATTAACATGTTTGCAGAATCAAATTTCATCATTTGTAGAATTTGAATGAAATGTACAATTATAACTTATTCTTAATATAATGCAATCTCAGTTCTAATATAAGTCAATTTTTGCATTTAAGTTTAAGTTTCTGATTGGGTTGTCGCCCATGATGCGTGTATAAGCAAAAGGTTACCACACGTTATCTTATTAATGTCAAACGAATTTATTTACGATATATAATTCGGTTAGTTACACGTACAAAACGAGTATTACAAAACAGCTGAAACAACTGACAAGCAATTGTGAGCTCATCGTGCAAAGTATCATATTCGCCCCTCTGTGAACATCGTCATTGTTATTCGTTTAGCGTGCACAGGTCAAGCACAATAGTTATTTCATTACAAAAATGCAAATGACATCCTGAACATAACATAAATTGAGGACAATTATGCAAAATTATGTTCGGTTCAACAATGTTATAGATATGCTTCTTAACTTTTTTAACCGATCTATTTAAACGACTGCTGTTCAAGTATTAACCCTCAACGATCTGCAACTGTTATTGGTTTACGTAAAACTATTACAGTCATGTTTGTGGTAGGATTACATTCCGTACATTTAAAAATGTGCCAGGTTTGATTGGCGTTCAATGGTCCAACTGCATAAATTATACCTGTAATTCTAGTTCAAAAGTGAGCTAAGACAGCTACGCTGAATAAAAAATCAGCACATAATTAACAAACATATGTGAAACTCTTTGATATTTCTTTTTTTTTTCTATTTATGGTATTCAATATTCGCGATTAACGTGAAGCACTTAAAACACAAACTTTAGTATAAGTAAATTTTTGGCAAGTAATTATTATTAATGACAACACGTACTCGGATGGCGTTCTGGATAATAGCAGCCATACGCTGAAAGTCGTTTCCATGGATGCAGTTTCCGGGAATCCGTTCAATTGTTGTTTGCACCCATGTGAGTGTGTCAACTAGGGATTGGTCATCTCTTTGGCGGAAACTCTGTTTGATTTCAGCACTTCTTTCATTCAACTGTCCGTCGACCTCTTGCCAATTTCGAAATTGTCTTAAAAAGAAATAAAAAGTTAATAAATGTTTGCACATCAAACGGGTTAAAGCCCCATTACTACTCAAAATCAACGAGCACTTCGTACAATATTTCGTAAAATAAAGTTAAACATTTAAAATCAGTGTTCCTTATAGCAATTGCCGAAATTTCAACGCCGGATGGTGTCTGGTAACATAAAGTTTTGTAAATACAAATTGCTCGTTTTTATTTTGTTTGTGACGCAATAAATTCCATTTTTATTTCACGCAAATATATCTATTCATACGACACTCGAACACTAAAATGGTACCATGTTATTGTTCGAGTGTCGTATGAATAGATATATTTGCGGGAAATTAAAATGGAATTTATTGTGTCACAAAAAAATAAAAACGAGCATTTTGTATCTACAAACATCAATAGTACCAGACAACATCTGGCGTTGAAATTTTGGATTTTGCTATAAAAAGCACCGATTTTTAATTGTTTAACTTGATTTTACGAAATATTGTACGAAATTTTCGTTGATTTTGAGTAGTTATGGGGCCTTAACATCCGGTTGTTGTTAGCGAATATAATTGTAATCAAAAAGCTTTAGATGGCCGTAGTCAATTTATACGACACACGATCACTAAAATGGTACCATGTTAGTGGTCATATGTCGTATAAATAGATATCGTTGAGGGAAATTAAAATGGAATTAAATATGCAACAAAAAAATAAAAAACGAGCATTTTGTATCTACAAACATCTATGTTACCAGACCACATCTGACGTTGAAATTTCGGCGATTGTTATAAAGAACACTGATTTTTAATTGTTTAACTTTATTTTAAGAAATATTGTACGAAATTTTCGTTGATGTTGAGTAGTATGGGGGCTTTAAACAAATTTAGTAGACATCCAATACTAGTATACGAGGCATAAACCGAAACTGATCAAAGATGGTGGTTTAAATTGTAAGGATCTTTGAAAGATAGTTTGCTATATAATTTCATAAAACAAAAATAAATATCCCCATGTGTAGCCCATTTTCTTAGTAGATGTGCTTTGTAAGTCGATAACTATCATGTTATCTCTGGGGAATGACCAGTTTTTCCCCCGGAGAAATAAACATACGAACATGGCGGTTTCAGAGCAGTGTACGTTTTAAGTTTCAATAATAACAAACCATTTGAGCTTTGATGAACTATATAAGCAGCGGATCCGAGCGTTTTGAATAATTTAAAAAGAGGGTCATCCAAAGATCATTCATGCGAATGTTCATGAAAATCTTCAAGGCGAATTATGATGATACGTCGTGTAAAGAAAATGTTAACGCATGCACGCAAAGACTGACTAGGGCGAAGGATATCACTGTATCCAAAAAGCTCAAATACATGTTCAGCTGATCGAAAAGGCGACTATTTATATGCGACGTTAGTGCTAATTGTACCTCAAACAGTGTGCAACTCAATCATAATTCGAAGCATGAAAACATTGTATACCATTTTGTTTGTTGAACTAGTAAAAATGCAATGCGTCTGTCTGGTCGTTTTATGTAATCTGGGAGACGATTAAATTGTTTAGGAATGGCATTGGTGTATGTTTAATTATATTCCATACTTCTCGTATTCCAAATATTATCCATTTGCAATTACGCTAAATTATTAACAGAGTTGGCAAGCAAAATGAAATGACACAATAATTTCGTCATTGAAATATGCACGAACGTACACTCGTGCGTTATTTAGTGTACGTGTATAAACAAATAAGCAGAATAACATACCTGTACTTGTCATAGTCTCTTGCGTTCAAATCATTGAATAAAGCAGCTGCCTCCCTCGCCTTCCTTTAAATAAAAAAATAATTAATATGGGCTTTACCAGTAAATAGCACAACCATAACAAATGTACAACTGTAAGGTAATGATGCGAAGAATGACACTATAAGATTCAAACAGTTTCTCAAAATCTAGTATGATATTTACTTTCAGATTTTCATGAAGTATAAACACATAAATAAACGTCAGTACCTTAGACGGTCTTCCTGGATCAAGATGTAATCATCTCGTTTCTGTATTTCAGCATTTAAGTATAGAATTCTGTTAATAAACCATAAGGATATGTTAGATAATTGAAGCCCCCATACTACTAAAAATCAACGAAAATTTCGTACAAAATTTCTAAAAATAAAGTTAAACAATTAAAAATCAGTGTTCCTTATAGCAATTGCCAAAATTTCAACGCCAGATGTGGTCTGTTAACAAAGAGGTCAGTAGATACAAAATGCTCGTTTTTATTTTGTTGTTGCATATTTTATTCCATTTTAATTTCCCGCAAGATATATATTCAGACGACACACGAACACTAACATGCTACCATTTTAGTGTTTGTGTGTTGTATGTATAGATATATTTGCGGGAAATTAAAATGGAATTAATTGTGTCGCAGAAAAATAAAGACGAGCATTTTGTATCAACAAACATCTTTGTTACCAGACCACATCTGGCGTTGAAATTTCGGCAATTGCTATAAGGAACAATGCTTTTTAATTGTTTAACTTTATTTTACGTAATATTGTACGAAATTGTCGTTGATTTTGGTAGTAATGTGGCTTTAAAAACAATATCGACATTATTGCGACAATATCAATTGGCATTGTCAATCGTGTTAATCGATCTTACTCAGAATGATATCAAGATAAAAAAATGACAACATCAAAATTAACGAAATACCGAATATCTGTTGCATTGAAGATACATTCTTTCAAGTTAAAAAATAAATAATTCTTTTAGGATTAATCTAGTTTTCTATCATGATAAAACATCGCACGTTCTACAACTGATAATAATAGAGGTCGCTTCTTTTTGTTTGAACAATTTAGAATGGAAACTCAGAAATACGAGTGTGAAAGTTTACAAACGATATACATAGTGTGTTATAACGTTATTTGATATATGAAAGCCTATACCTGTCTCTCAGTACACTATTATCGCCCGAATTCCTGAAAAATGTTAAACAAATCATTTAAAAAACGAGTGACCTGTACATAGTGTAACTTGTTTCATACATATGAAGTATATCACATTTCAACGGTTGCTTACACTTCGAATTGTATTTCTCCGTCTTACATTCCCTTACATATCTGTTCACCAATGTCTTTAAGTCAACGCAACATAAAACTCGAAAACATGTGCACACAAACTGTTTTGGAATATGTGAAACAATAACCATACTTTAATAGGTCGCGTTCTTTTGCCAGCATCTCCTTCTCTTTCTCTAAAGCAGCTATTTCCAACGTTAAAGTTCTTTCGATTTTTGCTATGTCGTCTACATGTTCACTTGCAAAATGCCTGTATAAAGAATGTAGCAAAATATTTTAAAAGTAAATCATATTCTACGGTTTTTAGAGTCAACATTTACGGTAAAATTCATAAAACAATAATATGTTGTATTACACAACTTTTAAAAGGGTCAACCCACCTTAATAGTCGGTCATATTCGTCAAGTTTGTGTTTCAAATCTTTTACTTCTTTCTCTTTAGCTCTCTGAACTTCCTTCCTTAAAAGGTTTATCATGTTGCTTGATTTTACATTTTATGAAAAAACGCAACAAATTAAGTGTAACCTATTAAGATGAAATTCCTAAATATATAATTTGCTTTTTAAAATCCGTTATCTCGTAATATGTATGCGATAAATCATGTATGCATAATGGTTTACTTTAAGTGGATGAAAAAACGTACATGAACTCTTTCCATCTGTCACTTCTAAAGTTTCTTTCACCTTTAAGGCTATCAAGCAAACGTTTTTGTTCTGATAATTTGGCCTCTGCCTGTTCTCGCTTATCTGTACGCCTGAAATACAATATAACCTTATATTCATTGCTTGTACGTAAAACACAAAGCATGCATATTGTAGATCTTTGTAATACTAAAAAATTGCATTAATTGCGATGATGTTTTACAAACTGGTTGTCATTGTTTAAATTGCGATAATTCAATTTGCAGTTTAACACAAATACATGCAAACAGTTATCAAGTCACTTATTGTGCATGCATGTTGCAGTTCATATTCGATTGTTTACTGTTAAAACTGAATTAGTGTTTCATACACATTATATTCCACTTACATAACTGATGTCCATCGCATTTCATTATCAATTATTGTTTTGTCAAGAACGTCTCTGTCCTGCTGTAGTTTTGACATTTTTTCAATCAATGTTTTGGTCCTTAAATAAAACACATAAAACAAATGTGTGTTCTATGGTTTGCAATTGTAATAAATATTTACAAATTGCTTATGTTTTTATCGAGTAATCTCATTTTTAAGATATACACATATAATCATTTAGCGATTCTTTGGATTGTCTGCCAGGATTATCAGAAAAATATAATCATATGCGGAATCAATTACTCTTCTTATACTAAGAACAAACATATCAATTGAAATGTCTGATCATTAAAAATGATTGATACTACATAATTACATGTACATGTATATCCGATGATTATTAGACAAACATGTATTCGATAATCAATCCTATTGTGGTGTTTACTCAACAGACAATATACGTACTCTTCCTCCAATTTGTGACAATCTTCTTTAATGCGCTCTTCAAACTCTTTTATTTCCTTGTTGAAATCTGTAATTTCTTTCAGGTGAGTATCTCTGAGAGTAGTAAACTCACTGCCTACGTTACGTCTGTAGAAACAAAAGCTCGCATTTGTATGTAAAATATTTAATGAAGTTTCTTGAACAAGGTTGTGGTTACATGTTTGTATCCATTTAACAAAAATTGGTTAACTGGGTAATTTATAATAATTTAAACATGTTCCATTAGAACCTTACATTGAATAAAAATTCTCTTTAGGCATATATTGAAATCCATCCATTAAGGATAACTACACTATAGAAATATTTTTATTGAAGCATACTCACAGTTCTGTATCCTCTTCATCAGATTCTAAATGTGTTATTTGTTCCGTATTTTCTTCAAGTGACTGTGCACGTTCTGCCATTAACCCCGGCTTACTCTGCATGGAGACCTTATCACTGTCATCTAGATTATTCTTAACATTTATTTCGCGGGCATAAAGAATCGTTTCTGCACCAACATATGCAAGAGCATTTGAAGACTCGTGTATCGGTGTTACACTTTCAGCATCAGTTACTGCATCGTCATGACCAATATGATGACCCAATGGTTTATCTGTTGTCTCAAGCCTCATTAAATTGGCAGTAATTGTTTCCTCGCTCGATTGTTCATAACCAGAATTGCCAGGTTCATCTCCACGATTTTGTAATGAATCTGCTTCTGTAATTGTGTGTTCACCGGCTTCGTTCGAACCAGACGGTACATTCGATCGTTGTTCTTCAATGTGGTCCATTATTGTGGTTGTGGTGGAAACGGAAGCCACATCAGAGTTATATTGGTTACGGTGTATCTTTTCACTCGTATCTTTTTCTTCGTCTATTGCAAAGGCTTCCATGTCGAATTTGTTATTATTTGCAAGATACAAAAACGAAAGCTAAAATGAAGTTTAAAGAATCCTAACCTTTCAATATAAATTGGGAAATATTTTGTTTAATATGTTTGAAATAACTGCACTGATTTGTTTTAAACATATATATACTATACAATTGCATAGTATATGAAAATCAAAGTTTAATCCAACAGAGCATACAATTTTTATTTGCAAAAAAACTCATGTAAAGCCTGAACTAATATACATTTATTTTGTACTATATTTTGTAAAGTCAATTAAACACATGAAATAGAGAACCCTAATAATGGTATGAGCTAAAGGCCCGGTCTGGTGGACGTGGTCGTAAGTTGTAATTTCTGGTCAATGTTGGCTTGGCTGTGCTTTGTACGTGCTTTGTACTTGGTCTGGCCGTCCAGCCGCTCGTGAGGTTAGAAAAAGGTTCGCACGTGTTTAAACGCGGGAAACAAAGACAAATTACCACGATAGCCGCGAGCTTATCGCGTCTGGGGAACTGCTGATCACGTGTAAAGCACGATCGTAAAACGGAATCTCCACTCCTCGTCGGAAGTATTAAAGCGGCCGCGCACGGCTGGTCCTCACAGTTGCCGATCTTCTTCAGTCCAGGTACGTTCGGTGTTCTCAATTGAATAATGCCCAGAAAAAAGGGTTTACCTGCAAAGAAGAAGCCAACTTAGTAAACAACAATCAAGGCAAAGGCCCCAGCTTAGGATTATGGTCTTCAATCCTCACAGGCCCAGGTAACGGTTCATGTCCAGGCCGAGGTCCATGCCTCCTCCTTCTGATGCTTCCAGTCAAGACCCTGGCCCCAAGGCTGATACTGACCATATTGCTCCTAGAGAAGCGGAGGCTGCTGTTGATGGTCAGTACATTCTTATATGATCCATTCACTGTCGTTTCATTTAACATTCAAGTAACAAAATTTGCAAATGGAAGAACAGTGAATTGATTAAAAAAAAATGTTCTGACCATCAACAGCAGCCTCCGCATCTCATTGAACAACATGGTCAGTATTAGCCTGAGGGCCATGGTCTGGACTTGCAGCATCAGCAGGAGGAGCATGGACCTCGGCCTGGACATGAACCGTTACCCGTTCTTGTGAGGCTTCAAGCGCCTCATACTTAGCTGGGGCCTTGGCCTTGATTTTCGTATACTTAGTTGGCTTCTCCTGTGCAGGGGAACCCTTCATTCTGGGCATTATTAAATTGAGAACAGTGAATGAACTTTGACTGTAGAAGATCGAAAACTGTGAGGACCAGCCGTGCGCGGCCGCTTTTATACGTGACAAGCTGCGCTTCCTGCAAGGCCGAGCCGTGATTGGACAGTGTTATGGCAGTGGAGTTCCCGTTTTACGATCGTGCTCAACACGTGATCAGCAGTACTCCAGACGCGATAAGGCTCGGCTAGCCGTGGTAACTTGCCCCACCCCCCGTTTAAATACGCGCGAACCTATTTCTAACTTTACACGCGGCTGAAAGTGGTTAGCCGTGCTCATGCATTGTTTCAGCAGTGGAACAGCCGCCGACGGCCAGACCAAGTACAAAGCACGTCCATAGAACAGCCAAGCCAACATTGACCAGAAATTACCACTGACGACCACGCCCACCTGATTTTCACAACTTTTTGTACGTGATTAAGCCGTAATGCGCTGTGTGACTGGGCCTTAATATAGGTAGAAGTGCATACTTTATTCGCGTATGTTGCATACATGATCACTTATCATGCTTAAACATATCAATCTTAAAAGGACTTATTCACAGTTTGGCAAAATGACAATGATAAAAAAAATCAATAGATTAAAAATTGATTGTATGTGTTTTATTCGAACAAGCCAAATAACACTGCTAAAATTGATATACATATATATGTATTAATGGATAATCATACATCGAAACCCGAAAAATAAAACAGCGTTTATAACGCTTCTCATTGGTTTGTAGCCAAAAACGAGTTTTATCCACATAGCGTTTAAATACCATACAGATATACATATTTCACAAACATTCAAATAAGAGAACAATCCAATGGAAATTTTCTCAAAGATGAGTGTGTTTTGAAGTTAGTCAAAATATAGAAAAACATATGTATTAAGTTTACTTTACGCTTTAAATAGCATAGGTTACCGAAGAGGTAAAGTTTAAAATAAAAAAAGCTGTTAGAACACTAAATAAAGGCTACTCCCACAACGGGATTCGAACTAACTGCGATATCAAAACGCATCATCATTATCATCATCATCATCCATCATCATCATGAGCAGCACCAGCCGCAGCTGATCATAATTATTGTCACCATCATAACCGCTACTCGTATCAGAAAATCTTCAAAATCATAACATTTAGTGTTGTTTTTAATAATTATCATTATGTAGGAGATATTAATCAGTGCAAGGTCAACCATGGTCTTTTTAACGGGTCAAACAGTTATAAATACTGTCAATTATGTTTACTGTAATTATTTTACATGAGAATAATGAGTAACAAAACGATCAACGTTTCAAAATGTTTCTTCGTTTGATAATAGCACATGGTATTTTAATTTGTCATTATCAACCGACAACGAAATTGTACTATATAAACTATAAGGTAACTTTTAGATATTGTGATGTTTTTTTGTTTTTCGGAATCTTCGATTGAAAGATTGAAACTTGTATTTTGTCAAACTGTGCACAGATCCTTTTCAACAAATATTAAGCTTAATATTTAACCGATGATCTAAAGCGCAGTACATACTACATGAATGTATTGATTATTGGCTAGATGGCATGTTCATTTGTCTCTTCAAATACAACCGGCATTGAATTGACGCGTAGCGTGACAGATCTGTTTGCTTGATAACCTGACAAGTAGCTTACAATTGTCAGTATAACAATTGCACCCAGAAGCATACCTATACCCTATCTTTATATATCTATTATTTGATGAACATAAAAAAGTATTATGCATATATTTAACCTCAAACACAATGTTTTTTGATTGCTAGGAGCACGCGGTAAAAATATTGTTTAATTGCGTTATATAAAAATGACAATTAAATAAATACTGACCTCTACTGTCAATCGACTTGAACACAAAGCATTCTCATTTGGTTTGTTTCGATGTGTCTTCTTAACAGGAATATACCTAGTGTGGTAGCGTGATTTAGTTCTTTCTGATGTTTATAGAAAACTGTATCGATGAACCAGTCTGTATCTAGTTTCGTTTTGCCTTTATACAGACTGGTGACTTTTTTTACGGAATGAGGTATTTTATTATGAAATAAGCAAGTTTGTATAACGGTTTTCAAATGAAAACAATAATAATATTACTTGTATAATTTGTTTTCAAATGTTTGAATCCACAAGTTGGTTTTATATGTTGAATGATAACACATTAATTGCTATTTAGTTTATCCAGTTTCGCTTTGCGTGCTATCGAACAGAATATCCGTGCACGTAAGATCACGCTAGAAAAAGTATATGTCAGCAGGCAAAACGGGACAGATATCTGATAGTTTAAATATTTGCATTGATTTTAATTTAACTACGGACAAGACGATCATAGCGTTAATGTTCTTAGATTTGGACCAAAATGATTCAACATTAACTAATAATTGTGGGTTCGTCGGTCCTATATCCATGAATGGTGTTTTAAGCGTTGAGCATTATGCTGTGTGTCATCTATCAGTTTAATTCAATAACATGATAATATCCAAAAATTAATATATATANATATGATTTTCACAGGTGATCAGACTTAATTATCCCTCTTACCTAGTAGACAAACTGGTCCGACTATCCAACATCTAACGGTCATGGAGGAAGTAAATAACAAACATAATCGAATGTAAGTACTTTATGTATACTACTTGTAAGCATGTGATATTATTATTTAAACAACATGAGAAACTGTGGCGTCATATGCTTGATCAATAGAAGCAATGTCAAATATAAACACGCTAAACATGTAATAGCAGCATGTTTATGGTAATGGTATAGCAGCATGTTTATGGTTACAATATTAGTAATATGTGTAGTGCACTACATGTAAAAGCAAAGCACGGCATGAAATAACCGTGTCTATTTCACATCAATAGAGATATTGATTGTTGAGTGCGTTTATATATCTCTGGTATTTTTACCGATATCTTGATTAATTTTAGGGATCATTTAGAAGAACTACAGTTTGCATCGTCAAAACAATTTCAAGAGAAAATTTATCTTAAAGAATCCGAAACCCTCAAACAACAAAGATCGTTAAATGAGGTTATTGATGGGATGAATGTCACTATGTAGGTTTCCTTCTGTATTTTCTATGCCATTGAGTATTATAAACGGCTAAATAACACATTTCTGTTGATTCATTATACATACATTTAAGTGGTTTGAACTGCATGTATTTGAATTTATTTGAATATCTAATTCTATGATGTTATGTTTCTAAATTTGTTTAACCAAAAAGGAGATTGGTTGACACTTTTTTTAGATCCATCGTGGCTCAACAAGCTACAATTGTGCATACAACTATTGAGCAATTTAATGGTAATTTAATTCCAATGTTTTCTCTTTTCTTGCTACTAAATTTTACGTGTGATGCAATTAGGTTAATTTTAATATATATTTTAATGTCTCGTGCTGTTTGGATCTCCTTCCCGCAGGTTTAATCCCAATGATTTGCATCGACAGTTCAAAACCGTGACCCGAGTTAATTTGATTTGTGTGTTTGTTTTATATTTGTTTGTCATGTGTATTCTGAGTACTGCATTTTTTACCTTTTGGTTATTGGTTCCTTGCCATAAATTAAGGACTATATGAAAAAATTATAGTTCTCTACTACATATGCAGATGAAAATTTACAGTGTATATGTTATTTGTGATTTAGCCCGGAAATCAAACATGGAATGGCAACAGTGAAATCACTGTTCAAAGATGTCATGGACAGTGCAAAATCTTTGAAAGAAAAGCTGTCGTCCAGTGCAGATGCAGGAGTGGAATGTACCATTGTCCAATTGTAGGTTGTATTGTCATATAGAAAATACTACGCGTATCAGATATTTTACTGTTTGTTATACATACAGGTTAGTCCGACCGGCTTGATCAGGTATTCGAGTGATGGACAACAAATCCGATGATCTCGGATTCAGTAGCTAGCCCAGTCATAACAATATTTGAGTATCGTTCATGACGTTATTTCTTTGACATTTAACCCGTGCCATTGATTCAAATGTGTCAAACTTCACGAGTGTAAATGAGCACTCGCAGTATATTCAATAACTCCTATCTAATTCATTAACCATACTATTTGTAATTAAGCTGCAATATCGGCCTCAGTACTTTCTGTACTTAAATAATTCAATGATGCATGTAGGGTGGTCCTGTGTTGAGGGGCAAAAGGTAGTGCCCAGAAGAAACTCAAACTGTTATGTAACTGGATGTTAGAAATCTGACTCACATGCGCAAGGATCGCAAATAAAATCATTTAACATAAGTAGTAGCGGGTTTTTAAACAATAACCGGTCCGTCTTTTTATTATTATGTTTTACCTATGGGTAATATTGTGTGGAATTATTACTAGTAATTTAGATTACGCTTGAAAAATGGAAAAGACTGACCGACTTTAAATGGTTGAAATACAGTTTAATATGGTGCATACCAACTAAACAAACACACATTATTGTCCTTAATAAGGTAAGTTTTTTGAGAAAGCATATTGACTTTTTTAATCCGAGGAAACTAACTGCTTTAGTATGCTTGAAAAGTGATGATCCACCAAACTTGTGCTTCGAAAAGGTCAAAGTAGTGAAAATCGTTCTCCGATTTGAGAATATACGTCTTCATTCTTTGAACCTTTTTCTCAATAAATACTACTCAAAAGATGTTTAAGAAGCGTGATACGGCCACTTTAAAACAGTAAACGTATAAACAAGAGGTAACGAAAACTGAAGAGGAACGTGTGTTTACAACTGGAAACCATTTCTTAAATATATGCTCATTATTCCAGGACATCGACATGTACGAAAATAAAGGATATGATGACAGAATATGAAAAAGGAATTACCCAGTCTAAACACAACGAAAACAAGTGGTCACACGATTGGTAATTATAAGATACAAACATAATTTACAATGTGTTCATTAATGAACTAGTATATGAATAAAGCACCTATTGTGTATTATGATAAATAAATCATCGGACTGTTAATTGTGATTATAGTATATTTTTATATTTTGTCATGACCATGCAGAGAATGAAAACCTGTCAAATTAAAAAAATGTACACTCACACGTAAAACGACTTTGATCAGTTTAATTGGTCACATGTAATACAGTTTGTTTTGAATTAGGTCTGCACAAGAAGATTTAATTGCATCAATAAACGAAAACGAAAAGGAGATAGAACGTATCCAAGACGAAATCAATCAATCTGAGAAACAATTCTTAAAAGATTGGTATATTTGTTGTTGTATTTTACTTAATTTCTTTTGAAGCTCATTAAATGTGTACACTTCGATTTATTTTTATTGAATTATAAACGTACCATGAATGATCAATACTTATCGTATATTATTCATGATTTAAAGGTTTGTAAAATACTGAAACAATGTGTTCATTTTTACCATCCAGCACCGACTTTAAGACGGGTACCTGGCGAGATGATACAGCTGGAACTGAGTCATTGGTTTCAAACGATCAACGGTTAGCTTTTCAGACGATACTATGTTATACACGTGTATAGTATTGCTGTATTATTATATTTAATTGCTTATGAATACTTTTGACGAAAGGTTTTTTAGAATGAGTGTATGGTTTTAAGTTCGACGTGTCGAAGAAGAAGAATGCCTTTGTTCTGACCCAACGTCAGCGTAGATATATTTTGGTTACTTAAGTTTGAAACAACATATATCATAACGGGTGTTTATCATAGTGGATATAATTGCGGACTTTGACACTATACAGTTAGGCGGCAAACTATTGATTGGAAGTATCTCAAATTTTAAACCACTTGGGATTGCAAATACGGTTTAAAATAACCGGTTGCTGCTAATTGATTTATGTCTTAGAACATTAAGCTAAGTTGATAATTTATATAATGCTCTTTCTTTTCATTATATTTAGAGTGTAATTAGAAAAGTTTTTCATCACTATTTATGGGAAAAACAGTTTCACATGAATCAGCGCGTGATGCATTTGTACTTGTTTTCGTTCTAACAAATCGAGACCCCATTTTATATTGCAAACACTATTGGGACATGTTGAGATAAACCTACTTACAGTGGGAAGGGTCACGTTATTTAGAGAAAGATAAGATGATCGAATGCTGCTGTTTTATCATTCACAGACGTCAATCGAAATATTCAGCGGAATGCGAGTTGATAACAGTAAAAACAGTGGAACGGATTATACGAGAAGAAAGAATTTACAGATGGCAAATAGCAGATCCACGTGCAAGAGACGAATACGTTTCCATCATGGACGAACGAGCAAAGTATCATCACGTTTAAATATTAAGTTTTTTTTCAATAAAAAAATGAATGAAATGTTGTTTAAAGACTGAACTTGAACGATTTTGTGAATTTCGTTGTCAACACGAATGTTATATATTTATTAGATGAGAAATTAAACAGTTTTGTTATGGTATTTCAGAATTGTCGAAGAATGCAAAGAAGTTGTTAAACATTGTGTTAACACAGGAGTTAACCACTTACGTTATGGGTAAATATAATATTGAACGTATTGTCGTATACAGTTAACATGACTTGTGAAATTTATCAGCATTCTAACAACAGTTGTACAGTTGAAACTGTTTGAAGTTCCACTGCTTACCAATGGACCAGTTCAAGTTATAGTAAGAGTATATAGATACATGCGGAAATGGAAAATCAGATGTTAACAACAACTTTTTTTTGAACATTTTTCTTGCGTTTGTTTTTCCCTATATCACATAGTTAAATCGAAAGTAAATAATACTATTAAAACAAACCGTTTAACACACGTGGCGGTTAGCTGTGTCTCTTTTTCTAACCTGATTGTGTTACAGTAAATGTAGTATATGATTTATTCTACCAAATAATGTGAGTTGTCTAATGCAAATTTTATTTAAAATTCATGTTTTAGGATATATTTATCACTATGTAAACCAATAATTTATTGATTGTGAAGATTGTTCTTCATCAAGTTACACGGGATACATTTTTTAAATTACTATCAACATTTGCCAAATTTTGAACGGTATTATTACAATGCTATGATGAAAGTACGGTAATTGAAATGAAAAGCATATATTCTTAAATGTTCAATGCATGGCATGTGTATTAAGAAATGCACATTTAGATTTAGAAACATTCTGGGTTTTAACACGTGGTGAACTAATCTAATTTCAGAAAATATCTTGGTGGTTTAAAAGAGCTCGAGACAGAATTAAGAGAACGGAGCAACGACATGTTGAAAAGATATATACAAGCTCCTCAACCTTCTGAACAACAAAAAGCTATTGCACATTGAGGTGTACTCCTTCAAGACAAATATGATGTATTGTGATCTGTATAAAACAATGCTCACGATACATACATGAATAAACATATGTACAGTGAAGAACACTTATATGTACTGGTCGCGATTAAAGGTCGGAACTTACAATAATCGCATTACTAGGTCAATTGTTAAAAGTACATGATTAAACTATAGTTGTGTACAAGTTGTGTTGTTTTTGAAAAGTAATACCCTTATGTAGTTCATGTTTGGTGATTGTTTTCAGCAGACACATAACAAATCCTGGAGTCTGGGAAACCCTGTTTTGTTTTGTGTTGTTACACTTTTTGGCAACTGGTCCATTTTAATAAATAAAGGGTCATATGCTCAATAAGGTTTATCTCTTGCTGGTGCGGCTACAGTTGTACGGTTTATATTATAACACAAATGCTTATGTTGTTATATGTATTGCTCTTATAATCAAGTTCTAAATTGTTTCCAGCGAATACCTCTAATGACTTATTTACACATACACATATTATAACAAATTTTAAAATATTATAACAAATGTTATAACAAAATGGATGTGGACTCGTGTGCATGCACAATGTCTGGAACTTGTGTTTTGTAATCGAGACTATTTATGAAAATTAAAGTATATGAACTCAACATGTCATTTATAAACGCCTAGATATAGGCATGCCCCTGTAACGAAAAGTATGCAATTATCGCAACGAAAATAACAGAAAGTAAACAAAGCAGCTAATAAATTTCTTCAATTGTAATTGATTGTATTTGAACCGAGGCCAACAAGTAGATAATTTTGTTTTTCAATCGGTCCCTTTGAAATAACTACGTACCCTACTTGTCACAGTAAAGAAAATGAAACTGCTTAAATTCCTAGTTTACTCCTTCTTCATTTAACCGTAAATACCGTGTTTTATACCTCTTTATTCTGGCATCCTGCTGTGGTCACAGTGCAATGACTTGTGTCAGCGTTGATCAATACAAGCATGCAGAGATTAAGTTAATTACTAATAAATCAGCTGACAGTACGTGTACAATACAACACACATCGTCTCAAATGTGTTCTGTAATTTATTCAAATAACATCATTTAGTTTCCTGTAATTGTAAGTATTTTCAGTAAGTAAATAGTACATATCTAACATTTAAATGAATGCCAACTAAGGATTTTCTAAAATGAACTTACCACGCCTGAATATTGTATTGAGTTGATATTTCTTTTGTCAAAGAACGTTTCAAATTTATTTACATTAATTAATCATCGCCTTGAAACGGTCAATGTAGGAAATTTAGGGTTTTAACCGGTGTGAGGGCTAGCCGAGCCTCACACTTGTCCCGGAATTAATTACAAACCACATGCGGGTCTAAAACGACCCCATCCTTATGAACATATGCAGACAGAAAAAGAAAACATTAATGCCAAAACGTGACGCTCATATCGAATATTTAACACTCCAGTATAGAAAATCTATGTAAAAGATTAGGGGGTATGTTTTGAATTATAAGCATACACAGACGTAAAATCCAAATATAAAAAATAAAACAACTATATATTAAATAATCTTTCTAAACAAATTTAACAAGCAAACCAGGCGACAGAAAGATTCATCCACATAACACAAAACATATCTCTACTGCTTACAGTCTCCGAAGAAATATTACTATATTGAAGATATGTACGGGGATACTTCCTACTGCATCCACACAGCACACAGCTGTATTATTAAATATAGCAAAAACTAGAGCTTTGTCACAGAGGTGACGAATACCCCCACATGCCGCATTGACACAGACTATTTTGCATGTAAAAACGCACTAAGTGATCCCGTGACCTAGTTTTTGACCCGGCATGACCCATATTTGAACTTGACCTAGACATCATCTATATACAACTTCTGACCAAGTTTGGTAAAGATCGGATGAAAACAACTTGAGTAAGAGAGCGGATAACCAATACGGACCGACCGACCGACAGACAGACAGACCGACAGACAGACAAGCTCACTCCTATATACCCCCCGAAATGTCGTTTGTGGGAGTATACTGATTCGCAAGAAACCATATCAGGAGATAATTTCTTGTTGATATCCACTACTGTATAACAAAACACCAACTTATGCGGCTCATTTCATTGCTGAGCCAATAATAAAACAGTAACCGGATTGTATACATGGCTCTGAGGATGTATCGCACATATATCATGCACGTGTATAATTGGTGACCTGAGTACGTTATTCCATTAATAAATGTTGAAACATGTTGACCGTGACATGTTTATGAAAATAAAAACCATATTCGTGTTCTGTATTGATTATATATTAAACTTTTTTTTCACGCGACCTTGTTGAATAACACTCACATAGTGGAAAAACGAATTGTTGATCGCATTGTTATTTGTTGGAAATGTTTGCTAAAGGGTTTTTGGTAAAATATACTACGTTTTACGGACAGCTATATGATTTTGGAACATGATTAAGAGTTAAGATAGTTTAAAGAATATGACTTAATTTAAAATGCAACTGCTTAACAATCACTGCAATTTTCATTTTTTATTATTTAAAAGGGAAAGTTATGGATTGTAAACGCAAACTTTTATGCTACTTTGTCGATTTCCGGAAGGCCTATGATGACAAAATCACGGCCAGCTATGGCATAAAATGATTCTTTTTGGAATCAATGGCAAATTTATATCACGTTTCCACATTATGTATGACGAGGTTAAACTTAAAGTAAAACACATGGGCTCACTTTCAGACTTTTTATACCAATGTCGATTTATTGCAACGAGAAATGACAACGCCCATCTTGTTTGTGTTATTTGTTAATGATGTAGAATTTAATTTTCAAAACGGAGTAAACGCCGAAATAATGTAAGATAAATTGTCTATTTATCTCATCCTTTTTGCCGATGCTGCTGTTATATTTTACAGAAACTAAAGAAAGGCAATATTTAACGTCAAACAATCTACACATTGACTCGATTTTATCATGAACGCAATGCGGGACCTCAAAATTGCTCATGCGTATTATGATACATAGATTCCCTCTTATATCAAATGTTAAATTAGGTTGTCACCTACGCCAAAGGGATACAATATTGAAATAATCGCCGGATCATACAAAATTGTCAGTGATGTAAATCAACTCTTCTGTATTGATCAAGACTAACATTACAATTATCCCCATTTGTAATGCTAGTTTGGAGTAGGTGGCGGATTAAAGCCAGTTATAATTTAAAGCGGAGAGTCAGTTTCGAAATGGGTTAGTCGGACTGCACAAGACTACAAATCCTTTGAAATACTATAAAAAAGGGGCGAAGATGACTGAATCCAATTTTAAACGGACGAGTGTTCATTTAAGAATGATGTTACGTAAACATAAGACATATGATTACTACGAATAAATACCTGTAGCATTCCAAGTTTATAATTTAACTAAAATTTTACAGGGTAAACTAATCGACAACTGGTTTATGAGCACAGGAGAACTTCGAAAAACACGTTCATTCAGATCGGCTAAATTAACATCTGGCAGGTTGTTTTTTATCGCCGATTTACCTTGTGGCCTGACCAATTAACGTAGTATCAGGGGCAATTAATCCTGAATACCTTAAATCGAAAGAGGAAGTCAATATTACATAAAATCTATCATTTGAAGTACGGCTTGATGACTGTCTTTATCTAAATCAGGAACATGTCAGGTAAGTTTGTATATATGTATATAATAAATTAATCAACATCGTCCCCCACTTGAAGAAATAAAGACGATTGTTTCAGAAGCATATTCCTTTAACATCGTTATGGAACATATGTGCGCTGCACTTTACAGTTTTAAAGACAAATATGATTGCATTTCATGGACTTGTTGAATCTGTTAACAAGATAGAATCGATAAGGGGTAAATGCTTTGGATTCACACGGTTTGTTTTACGAAAAAATAACAATAAACAAAACAAACAAAACATAATACATTCCGATGGTACAAACAACCTTGACCCATTTCAAGCACGCGTTGTGTCATTCAAATAAGTATAGTCAATACGGTGTGTTAATTTGATTTCAAGGATTTCAAATAGTAAATATTGGTATATAAGGTTATTGTGTTGATTGTTTTCTCTAAAAACTTGCCCATTCCAGAGTAAGTGTATTGTTTACTGTGTTTTCGAATGACAAATACGATCCTATTCTTAAAAGATTTAATACGTCGAATTATCAACGGCATTTATATCACCTTATATTACTTAGATATTTAACTAATGTGCATTTTATAAGTAACGTTTTCAGAAAAGGGACACATGAAATATTGTATTTATAACAAGGTTCAATGGTCGATTTCGCCCGCGCTAGATATTGCGCACGTGAAAGCTATCGCGTTCGCAAGTGATAGCTTTTGCACGCGCACGTAATAGGGTGCGTTAAATAAAATATGCCTATGATACCTCTTTGCCACCGTAATGAGTTGATATTCAATAGGCCTTTTGTCAGTTGATATCGAGTTCTTTGTCGGTAGACATTGTTAAATAGCATTTCAAACCATATAAACCTGTTGATAACGTTAAAGCACGAATCTTGTTAAATGTATTTATAAGGGTATACACATGTAGCAATAAATCCCAATGTTGAATATCGATTGAGTCTGTTAAAATGTTAAGATTTGTTTGCCTAAGGATTATTTTACTGAGCCTATCGCTAATTAGTTGAATAGTGCACTTCTTATGCAATAACTTAATCTTAAGATTGTTGATAGCAAAACAAGCAAAACCACAACCATGTCCACGATTTGCAAAACTTTTTTTATCTGAATGGAAAAACACGTGATATCTTAATAAGGGAACTATTCAAACAAATACATTGCAAAAAGGAGTTGACATTTTTGAACGCAATATTGGAGTCCCCTTCTGGTCGGGTTAAAACCCTACCAATTACAAATATCAGTTCGTCCTTAATTGCTATTTATCTGTAATCTTATAATGTTTTACATTGAAATTCAACCCCCGATTTGGTACAGCACTATCTACATTGGTTTTTATGCTCCCGGTAGGGTGGCATATAGTGATCACACTGTCCGTCTCTCCGTCTGTCTGTCCTTCTGAAATTCCGTCACACTTTGCGTTAAGGTTTCGAAAAATGTCCCTTGAGATATAACCTTCATATTTGGTATGCATTTGTATATGGACAAGGCCTTTCCATACGCACAAAAATGTTGACCCCTGTAACCTTGACCTTGAAGAAGGGGTCTGCGTTTAGGTTTCAAAATCTGCGTTTAGGTTTCGAAAAATGCTCATAACTTCTATGTCCCTTGAGATATAACCTTCATATTTGGTATGCATGTGTATATGGACAAGGCCTTTCCATACGCACAAAAATTTTGACCCCTGTGACCTTGACCTTGAAGTAAGGGTCTGCGTTTAGGTTTCAAAATCTGCGTTTAGGTTTCGAAAAATGCTCATAACTTCTATGTCCCTTGAGATATAACCTTCATATTTGGTATGCATGTGTATATGGACAAGGCCTTTCCATACGCACAAAAATTTTGACCCCTGTGACCTTGACCTTGAAGTAAGGGTCTGCGTTTAGGTTTCAAAATCTGCGTTTAGGTTTCGAAAAATGCTCATAACTTCTATGTCCCTTGAGATATAACCTTCATATTTGGTATGCATGTGTATATGGACAAGGCCTTTCCATACGCACAAAAATTTTGACCCCTGTGACCTTGACCTTGAAGTAAGGGTCTGCGTTTAGGTTTCAAAATCTGCGTTTAGGTTTCGAAAAATGCTCATAACTTCTATGTCCCTTGAGATATAACCTTCATATTTGGTATGCATGTGTATATGGACAAGGCCTTTCCATACGCACAAAAATTGTGACCGTCCGTCTGTCCGTCCGTCTGTGTGTCCGTCCGAAAACTTTAACGTTGGTCATAACTTTTGCAATATTGAAGATAGCAACTTGATATTTGGCATGCATGTGTATCTCATGAAGCTGCACATTTTGAGTGGTGAAAGGTCAAGGTCATCCTTTAAGGTAAAAAAAAATAAACGAAAAATTCATGTGCATCTCATGGAGCTGCACATTTTGAGTGGTGAAAGGTGACGGTCAAGGTCATCCTTCAAGGTCAAAGGTCTTTTAATTTTTTTTCAAAGCGGCGCAGTAGGGGGCATTGTGTTTCTGACAAACTCATCTCTTGTTAATTTTATTATGCCCCCACTCGAAGAAGAAAGGGAATATTGTTTTGCTGGATGAAGATCGTTCGGTCTGTGTGTCTATCGGTAGACCAGTTCGTTTCCGATCAATAATTTTTGAACGGATTGACCGATTGGCTTGATACTTCACATGTGCATTGACCTTGGACAGTAGATGACCCCTATTAAAATTGGGTCACTAGGTCTAAGGTCAAGATCACTGTCACAATAAGTGTGAAAATCGTTTCCGATCCATAACTCGTCAACCAATTTGCCGATTGACTTGATACTTCACATGTGCATTGGTCTTGGACAGTAGAAGGCCCCTATTGAAATTGGGGTCACTAGATCAAAGCTCAAGGTCACTGTCACAATAAGTGTGAAAATCAAGGCCCTGTTTTGGGGGCATATGTCACCGACCGCGGAACTCGTGTTGCCTGCTTGTTTCCCTTACAATTCCATTTGTTTCCGAACAACTCATTGTTCCCTCCTAGTTCTTCTAAAATTCTTTTTACCCTGCTTGTTTCCTTACAATGTACATATCTATTCGTTGATGTGATCAAATGTTTCACACCAACTCTATTTGTTTTTGGGAAAACTCGGCTTAATGCATGTATGTAAAGTGATTTCCCAGATTAGCATGTGCAGTCCGCACAGGTTTCACTACAATTGTATTTACCCTGCTTGTTTAAAATATAAATGTAATAAAAAAAAATGGCTGCTTCTTTAGGCCAAGGAGGCAGTAGAGGTGTGAGAGAAGCAGAAGAAGAAGTTAGCTATCAAAGAGTGTCGGCGCTTCCTGTCCATCGACCCCTTCAAGAGGCGACGGTTGGAGGCTATAGAACAGTTCCAGGTGGGTGTTTTTGCCCCACATTAGGGGTGGCATATAGAAGTTTGACTGTCTGTCCGTCTGTCTGTCAAAGAGCAACATAATTTCTACTTTTTGATCCTCTGTGAAATAAAACAAGTACAATTGTATGCTAAATCCATTCTTGTTCACACGATATCAGAACTTTGCATCACAAATTACAGATTTTAATTTATCATAATGCATCTCGGCCAGAAGTAGGGTGTTAAATTCCCCATAACTTGCCTATGGTGTATATGCATACAAGAATTTTGAATTTGTGTCAAAATATTAAAACCCGGTTATACTTGTTTTTTAGAAAACAGTGCAGCAGTAAGTATTACCTTTGTCGATAATTATTTTGTATCGCAGACCATTGTAGAATGATGATTCTACCACAGTCGCACACCAATAACCAACGCTTGCGCATTATAATGAGAAGGGAGCTTACCGTGGGTTATTACCCCGATATACCAACGGTTGTTTCCTCGCACGCGCTGTGAATACATTCTACCGAATAAACTTACAAAATCTTTTCTTCTTAAAGTACTTATAACCGAACTAACGCACTGGAAGCAAAGTTAATTCAATTGTTCTGTATATAAAATAAGTTTTAACAAGAAGAAAAGGCACATTTAAGCTGTGTTAAGGGATCTAGTTATTATTTGTAATTAAGTAGCATATAATTCGGACACTATATTTCGGATGTTATTGAAACACATTTTCGTGGTGGAATTGTAGAATCGAAATTATCGACGGGTAACCGTTGTTATTGCGGTAATAACCAACGGTTACCCGTCGATTATTTCTTAATTAAATGCTTTCTGAACAAACCTTTTCAATTTAGATGGTTCTGTAATGTGATATTGAATGTGTTTGTAAAGGGCATCATCATGTATTAACACATATACATTGCATATATAGTTAACATAACCATAACTATATAACCTTATATATTACTGAAGTTTTAATGTTGAAGAGGTTGCAAAATACATATATCAAGTTGACGAGCGAATGCAGCAGGCTCTTCGAAGACACAGATCTGAAAGAAAGCGTACAAAGCGTCGTGAACGATGGACACGAACATGTGACTACATGGAATCATTTAACGCGACAGTCTGTGTGGGGGATGAATCAGCAAAAGGACATAATCATGAGTTCCCACAATAGGCTGAACTCTTCAGCGGTTTTAAATGCCATTTCAAAAATGATGGATTCCGTTAGATCAGCCAAGGATAGTGAATCATCATACATGTGCCAAATACGTGAATGCTTAGATAAATGCAGAGATATAGCAAGCACAAAGCAGGAGACGATTGAAGGGTATCTAAGAAACATAGCAGATTTGACACTTAAAATCAGGACATTGGAGGAAACCATCCGGGTATGTCGAACGAGTGTTCATATATTAAACATTATGGTCGTGCTTTTACAATATATATCGCTGATTAGTAATTATTTGAATAAGTCGCACGTTTATGTTTTATTCTCTTTATGCGGTCCAGACATTGCTGAGAGAAGCTGCAGAATTTGACGTAATTGCAGATAGACTAGCTGATCGAGCGCGTGAGCTTGATGATAGGTGGTGGTTCAAAAAGATATTTATGGCTGTGATAGGGGTACTGCTGGTAACGTTGACTGGTACGTTCATAAAATAATATTTAACCTGAATTTTAAAATATATTATTGTATATAAGTTATATCTGAAGTCAGCAATAGACTTCTATAACTTCTATTGTAACTCATCCTTTGTGTTTGCCGATTAACAGGAATGTATCCGCAAACGCGAGTTTGCTTTGGTCAATAGTTTATAGACGCATCACAAACAGCTAGATATATATTTAATGCAGCTTCTTTATCACTAACAATATACATATATGTTCATGTATTTATTAATTTTACACTACATTGAAAGGTATATACTTTACTGTCTTTAATATATTCCAATCTACTAATATAGTTGTATTTATATTTACAGCTGGCTTAATTTTGACTGTTGCGGCAGTTGCCTTTTTGGGAAACTTTGATCTGAATACTGCGTCTGGGTGTCGCGAAGGAGCGAGGGAGTCTAGACAGAAGGCGAGGGAGAAAAGAAATGAAATTGCAAGTCTGCAGAGCAATATTCAAGCACGTCAGAGTGAAGTGGCTAAGCTGCAACAAATGAAAGACAGAGTCACAGCGGATAAAGGTAAAACGTAGTATTACCAACTGTTGTTTAATCTTTACAAATGATAATCATTGTATTTATTTGTTGAAAAATACGAGACCCAAGATAACCAAAATTGAGAGATTACTTAAAAATATGTATACATTTTCTATTGCATGCACTCTTTGTTTAAATTACATTTTACTTTGGTAGCATGTTGGTTGTGTAACCGTAACTATCTAAACGAGGTAATCATTTTGTATGCTGAATAGATACTATACACGGAATAGAAAGAGAATTGAATAATTTGATGCAAGGGATACAGTCATTGAACATTGAGAGAAGTTCCGACCATGTACTTGGTTTGCTGCAGGTATGTATTCGCTATTATATGTGACTTATATCCCAGTGATCGGGGGGNACTACAAACACGTGTATTTACCTTAACCAGTTGATGTTGGCGTTACATCATTCTTTAATGAACACTCGTCCGTTTTATATTGGATTCAGTCATCTTTACCGGTTTTAATAATATTTCAAAGAACTTTCAGTCTTGTGCAGACCGACTGACCCTTTTTGAGGAGGCTGACTCTGAATATCGACTTCAAAACTTTAAGGTAAATGAGTGCAGCTTACAGACTACTTTTGTCGCTGTTTCTTGTTTTAATAAGCTAATCGATAAAATATTCTTAATTCCGTGAATATAAGATAATAGGGATGGCAAAACTATTTCAGTATTCAATTGATATATAACCATTCAAATAGTTTAAAGTCAATTTTGATTATTGCTCTTTTAAATCAATAATTAATACCAGCTATTTTTCAATTTTTCTAAAATAGCTTTTCTCTTAAACATAGTTTTTTGTACCATTCATTGATTTCACTTGTCTTTTGATATCGTGTAAAATGTCGGACTTGGATATTATATATACACAGCTGGTCGTTGTCAGTTAACACCGATATGGTCGCCAGTAATACACTATTACAACAGACAGCAGTGAACCATTGTTGTTTTTTGGCGATGTCAACTATTGCGTTAAGACTTGTGAACATATTACAAAAACTTCATTAGCGAGATGTGTGACGATTAATTTGGTCAAAATAAGGGAGCATTTACTTAAATTGATTAATAAATAAATATGTGTCTCGTTAACTCTATTTATGAAAATGTATGGCAGTTTAAACATGTATTACGAGTGCAAACATGGGTCCGGTAGTTTCGTTTATTAAGTTTTNGTTTAAATATATGTGGTAAAATGTTAACTTCTTTTCATTATTATCGGGATCTGTACGCGAAATATGTTTCACAGCCATTATCTCAGATTCTATAAGCAAATGACTTGTGAACATACCATGTTTTCATATTGTTTTGACAATGAGTACATTTGTTTGATTTAATGCTTTGCAATTGAAACTTTAAAATGACACTAATGTTAAATGTGATAATGCTGAAAAAGTCGTAGACAGACGAAGACGATATGATACTTAAATAGGTTTTTGTGTGTTAACATTCACATTCACATTCTTTGATATTATAATACATGGAGTGGGAGTGTGTTTGAAAAAATGTGAAGATCAATGTATGATTTGATTGTTTTATATTGCGTAATAGCGTAATATTTCAATAGCTATTGATTTACTGATAGTTGTAGCTTGCGAACACAATTATATATAGTTTCAATGCACATGATTTGTGTTTTTGAATAAAACTTTTTCATCATAATCTTTGCTGTTATATTTTGATACCACAAAAATAAATATATTTTGAGCATTGCTGTCGTTAATTCTGTTACGATATTTGTCCAATATTAACAAAGCGGTTTGTAAAACTTTCCATGACTACAGTTACTGCAGAATATACGCCGTCAAAATAATTTAAACCATCTGGTATATTTATCCTTTAGTAATATTAAATACACGTGCAGTTTTGTTTTTCAAAAAAGTCAATATTAAACAATTTAACATTTTTGAATTCCATTTTGTTAGAATAGTTGGCCTGTCTTTTTTTGGTTTAATATTGTATTTTATATTTAAAAAAATTATAACTAAAATTTTCGTCTGGTTATTTTTTGGAATGTCTTTGTTTTGGTTTAATATTGTATGATAGTTTTATATATTATATAGTATTATTTTGTTATATTTTAATATTTTATAATAAAAAATGTCGTCTTGTTATTTTTTGTTTCTTTTTGTAAGTTGGTAGTTTAGATCCTTGACTTATTCTTGTTTTACGTTGAAATATCTTCAAAATGTTCCATTTATGTATTTATTATCACCAAATGTTTCAATATGTAATTTACGTTTGTTCCGACATGTAAATTCAAGCTTTCTTTGGAAATAAAACAAATCTCTTTCTATCTGAATATCTCATGCAACACGAATACCGCCCTCATAGACAATCCCCCAAATTTGTTATTTGTTAAGCTCATATCTTGACAATTTCAAAAATAAGAACATCTGAACAATTCTACTTTAACCGATATGCGTTTTTCTCTGTGTTTCATACCGGGCACTTAACGAGACCCACGACTCAGAATCAAGCAATATGGTTATGCCCTTGATATAGGAATACTAAAGTAACTAACATTCTACTATACTATGCATTAAACTTAACTTACCTGTTGCTGTACAACTCATGTATTGAATACTTAAGCAGTCATGATTTAATTTGCATGTGAACTTGTTAGTGTCACAGGGCATCATACACACAGACGACATAGCTGTTTAAAAACATTTCATCCGTTTACTGCAAAGTCCACTTTTGTTGTTGTTTTTTGTTACTTTTTTTTACTTTAATTGTATGCCATGATACCTAAGTGTGTGCACGCAACTGAGCTTACATAATGTTGAGTGACCGTACCTTTCCCTCTTCGCTGTATATCTATCTTAATATGCATGAATTAGTACATTTTTCGTATGTCATTGTCAGACGACTCACATTTCTGATCCAGTCGCAGCCATTTTTCGCGTTGCAGTGTGGTCAAGTTTAAGCTATTTTCTGCAGCGACTAAACTTTGCATGAAACAGGTCATTTTGAGATAAGATGAAATCTCTGTTTTATTCTTGTTTAAAGTGGTGTATCCATCTTTCTAAGCGCACATAGTTTGTTTTACATAAATTTTTGTTCTAAATTCAATATCGCGGTGTATATTTGCGTGATGTCATTTTTGAGCGTTCATGACTATTTTTATGGTCGATTGACGTCACGATGACCAACTTTGGGGTCGATGACCATTTATTTTGGGTCGATGCCCATTTATTTCGGGGCAGGCGACCAATAATTCTTGGTCGGGCCCTGAACAACTGGTCAGTGACCAATTTTTTGGTCACTCGAGTATAAAAGGGTCCAGAAACTTGGTTATTCAATTCAGTCCGTCCATAACATTAAGGGAATTAACGTCATTTTCTAAATATTCCAAAACTTGTAAGAAATACTATATACTAAATTCATATTGCTAGTTTAACAATAAAAGTGTAACGAATAAAGCTGCATGAAGTTTAAAATTGTTTTTTTGTATTATTGAGACATTCATGACAAGAATTAAGACGGAACAGCTGGCGCGCAACCATATCTCCATTGTGCATGGACATACCCGATGCACTCAACAAACAAGTAACACACAAGAGCTTCACTAAAATTATATAAAAGTGTATTTCGGAAATTACACTAGAAGGAATTAAAAACCGTACCAAAATACAGTAATCGTGTATGCATAGGCTCATTTCATAAATCTCTAACTTCATGAATGCATTTGTCTGTTAAATATGTTAAACTTTTTCACCTGATAGTGCATTTGGTAAGTCTACAAATTACATACAAGAAAACATAAATTTATTAACAACACAGATCGCACATTGTTGTATGTACAATAACGACAACAGAAGCAAAGGAAATATCCCTTATTTAAAGAAACTGGTAGTTTGAATGGGCGACACCCCTAGAAAAACCATCTTCGATAATGATCTTTTGAAAAACCATATTTAATCGTGTTGCATGCTAATTAACATTACTATGACCAAATATAGTTAATGGACCGCGTGGATTATTGCCGCACTCGTACAATGATCAACCATGGTTTGACTAACGTTAGTATTACACTGATTAGTAATGTTCATTTTCCTGTATATGACGATGTTCAAAATATGTGTCATGGGCTTCTCTAGTACCATTATCACGAGATTATTATCATGGTGCTAATGTCATTGCTGCTGCTGATCATGATTATGAAAATGATGGAGTAGACGATACAAATGACAACACTATAATGATAATGACAATGGTGATAATGAACATGATCATTATGATGGTAAAGATGATAAGACAATGTTGGTAATGATGATGAATTATAATAAAAGCGATGATGATGACAATGAGCAGGAAGAGGAGAAAGATGTATGATATTTTTTAATTATTTGTCCGAAAAAAGTATATCGACAAAAGTATTCTAACTTATCATAATTGATTACAAGTATTTATCTTTGTGATAAAATAATCTAAACTTTCAATAAACTGTTCAATGTGCATACCAGTTATACTTCATTTTTTCCTCCTAAGACATATGAAAGGTAGGCAAATCAGTACGTACCTGAACAGGCAGAAAAACTGCAAATGAAACACATGTCATCAACAACTTCCTTAGGATTATGCATGTGTTTGTCTTCGCTTTTGAACTCATTTTTAAAACAAACTGTACTGAGTATAGCTTGTTGTAATACATTTTTATTTAAACGACAATGTTATCATAAAAATGTATATGTTGATTTTCAAGTGCGATTCACGGACAAACACAGCCATGGCAACTTTATTACCATGATTCATGTTCGGTCAATGCAAATGTAACAAAATGCATCATCGTAAACGTACTGTATACTAGGTAACTTCTGAAGCTTATAGAGGTTTAGAAACAGACACCTTGTTATGTTTCAGATATGTGAAATATTATGATTGGCAGGGATTCATGATCTACAAAATAGTGTTGACCTGTTATTATGGTAAAATCAAAGTCGAGTGACTGCGATTCATTGTCAGTCATAAACAATTGTAAAATGTGTACATGCTACATTGTAAATAGCATAAATCATTTACTGCAAATAAACTGAGACACTAATTTATATGACTGGTTGATTAAGAACATGCGGTAAATGTGCACGATTAACCATGTTTTTTTTATAAGAAAACGTTATCTTTGAACATGGAATGGAATCATCCCCATTCAAAGTCATGAGCGGACATTATAATCAGGTTATAGTTTAACAAGATTGCCAACCATGTTTAAACGATGTTTAAAAAATTTCAAACTTGATTCTATAATAACATTACAACACATGATTCAACTATCGTCTTGCTGTGGTAAACATATAGTCAAGTCATGTTTTCTCATCGTCAAAATTAACCACGTTCAAGCATTGGCATACTTGATTAAAGGTTTACATGGCACAGAGGTAAGATGGCCGCTCCGTAAACCATTCCATGTCCGCACGATATCCATAGACCGCTTTCGCACGCGATCACATACATTGGTGTTAATTAGGCGGAAAAGAAGACGCTTACTTATTTATATGTCAAAGATCAAGATCACTTAGGGTTATATCATGGACATTATTTCCACGTGATTTAAAGAAAACGGTTTGAATGACTGACGCTTATCTATGATGGTAACTTGTTAGAAACAAACACCCTTTATAGGAAGTAACGGTAAACTTATATAAATCAAAATCAAAAGCATCATATCAAAGGTCATTGACTCACTGGTTTTTATCATGATATTCGTTTTCGCACGATATCTTACGAACGCTTTCACCTACAATAATCTAAATTGGTTTAATATTTGATAAAAAAATATGCCTTTTGAGTTGGAAGTCACCAGGTCTCCATTCATTGTTCAACATGCTAAGTTGATGAAACACGCTTCCACATGAAATCTAGAAAACACTTTGATTCAAAGTCATACAAATGGGTATGCTTATTGTTCGGGAGGAAAGGAAAACGTCTGTCACCTTTGAGTTTGACAGGTAAAGGGTCACGGTCATAGGGCCGTATATCCTTCAAATTATTTTTCCATATTCCATTATTGATATAAAGAACTCTTTGAGCTAAAACTTAATTTTAAAATAATGTCTTGCTACAAATAAATATAAATATAATGTTATTAAATCGCATGTATTACTGGACTAGACTGGATCTTTAACACAGTTAATCAGAAGTCGTATTGATACCCAACTGTGGGCGTAATTAGTAATACTCACTGCGATATTGTAAAGAAACTCATCATCAGTCGTGGCATCGCAAAAGTCGCAGTTATCAACAACACTTCCACGAACAGACCATGCACAAGTAGTAGAATTACGATTGTCATATAGTGTAAATAGCTTCACTTCAACATTCTCCTGAGCTTCCAGTTCCTGTGTGATGAGTATGTACTCCTCTGTCTCAAAATGATTATTCGAGTATTTATCAATGTCACTTTGGGTTACAGTTTCACGATAATAACCGAAATCCAGCCTGCACTTAACTAGTCAATTTAGAAAGTTTGCTCACCAGGCCGCGTAGTTCTGTTGATTTCTACAGAAAAAGACACCAACATGTTTCAATGACTGAGGTAGCTCTAGATCGATATATCTAGACAAATGTATTGTTAGAGTTCCCAGCAGTGTGAGCGATAGAAGTGACTGCGACAACAACGCTACATGATTAACATGCAAACTACCAATTTAACCACCCTCACGGCGACTCTTTGTACTCAGATTGTAAATTGTCTCCCACAGACCGGGACGACAGTCATGGCAATCAACGTACATATTTAATGTATTATTTACATTCGTATTTATGACTGTGTTTCCACGTGTAAATAATCCGCTGACTGTGCCCTCTACATTAGATTTTATTTCACAGGTCTTCAGCTCACATTCCACCTCATGATCGAGTGTTAGCAGCGTGCTGAACAGACTGCGAAGCCAGGTAGAGTTTCATGTGACACGTGTCAGTGTAATATGTTTAATGGAGGGCAGTACTGGAGTAGAGTCTGCACACTGTGCTGCACCTGAACTGTTTAGTAGACACCATGTGTCACTGGCCTCTCTGTCTGAACTGGTAAAATCAAAACCAGGCAAGCAAATTTGAGTAGGTTTTGTTTGTCACGAATGAGAAGTTGTTTTGGTTACACTTTTACTTTATTTCTGATTGTTATCGATTCCAAATTTCCCAGCAATACCGATCAAGATCGTCATAGGTGCTCATTATTTCAATATGTTTTAGATTATTATAGTTTTGATTAGAAAGTTGCAATAAAACGACTTTGCAGCCGATAGTTATTGATTGTATGTATTCACAAAACGACAAGTCAAGTCCTTCAGATGTATAGTACAAATAAATCTGTTTAATTCTTCAGACCCACCGGAGCATTTGTTAACACGGTTAAATCACCGCCGAAATTCAGTTCTTCCAGGTTGTGATACGATGAAAGGTGAAGTCCTTCACATTTACAATACCATAACTTTGGAAATATGCACACTTGTAGCAAGGGAAACAAAACATTTACCTATTGAATCATTCATTTCTGAAAGAAGCAAACTTTTAACAAAGTAAACTGAACGAAAACATATTCCATCATTATGTTTCCAGGGTGATGCACATTTGTAACAAAGGGACAGAACGCATAATAATTTGATCAGTCATTTCCAGAATGAGGCACACATGTAGCAAAGGAACAAACGCATACCTATATGATATTTCGTTTTCTTAAAGAAGCTCACTTATAGCAAAAGACACAATAAGCATCCCTAGTTGATCATTTATATCCAGGGTAAGGCACACTTGTAGCAGAGGAAACAGAACGCATAATAATTTGATCATTCTTTTTAAGAAAGAAGCTGACTTTTAGCAAAGAAAACAGACCGCATACCTTTTTGATTATTCATTTCCCGAAAGAAGCTCATTCGATTCCTAGTGGTTACGTCCCTTGGATAAGATGGTTGTCGTTTTTACACGTGTATAGTTTTCTCGTTTTTTTCAATATTTAAGACAAATGGGAGTGTATATAATTGCTTGACGTGTGCGATTTGGATGTTTTGTGGTAAAAGTAAGACGTACCAAATTTTTGAAAGTGCTTATTTTGAAAAAGGTTTTTTTAAGGATGTTGGCATTGTAGATTTATTTGTATACAATTTTCGCCAGCGCATAATTTCTTGCGTCACCCAGAATTAGCACAATAGCATAAGCAATGCATCTAGATGTAATAATAATAAGAACTATACGTCTCTACTTAACACCGAAAGATATTTGCAGTTTGAAATTCCGGTAAAATATAAGACAGCCTTTGCCAAATTTATTTGCTCCAACCACAAATTAAATATTGAAGTTGGTAGGCAGTTGCATGTTGCATATAATTAGAGAATATGGCCTTTTTGTCTTAACGGAAATAATATATATNATATATTATTGATTGTGAATTTCATGCATGTTTTTAACGTAGTAAATATGACGTTGTCCGTAGAAAATTTCTATATAACTGGCATATCGGTGGAAATGCTGTACATGACTTTTATAATTGAATGAGCACAACATATAATTTATACACTATTAAAATCATGTACGTATGTGTATCATATTATTAATAACATTTAACACGCTGATATATTTTATATGTAAGAAGATGTGTTCGTGACTACAAACATGTGCTATATTTTGTGTAAAATACTGTGTGTTTTGGGCCAAAGGCCTTTATTTACTTTATAAACTTAGTTGATCATTTATTACCAGTGCGAGGCACACTATTTCCAAGATAGGGCACACTTGTAGCAACGAAAACAGAACGCATACCTAATTGACCATGCATTACAAAAAAAATGCACACCTCTAGGAAAGGAAACACAGCTCAGTCATACATATTGTATTATCTCTGCGAGCAAAAGACACACGTGTAGCGATGGAAACAAAACTTGATTGAAATGATTGATGTGGTTTCTAGATATACGTTTCGGTGGTAGGCATCCTGATTATTTATTTAAAACAATGTGACATATCAATACATTCTTACACGAGGCCATACGCCCTTATTACGGCGATAAGTTTTGGAGAAACTTTGGTTCCAGAATTGTTCTTAGTTCAAATGGAGAAGGAACTTTTATTGTTTAAGACCTTTCATGATATTTTATACTTGATTTTAAAACTAGATTACCGTTTGGAAAGATGTTTACATTTAAGCACTGTAACATATTATCTTATTAATAAACCATGGTTCTTAAGCATGTATCAGGTTTCCACTCTCCAGTTACCCGAGTGTTTTATATCCACCATTAACAATATAGCTATATTGATTATTACATTGACATTTCATCCAACTTTAATAGAATATTTAACTTCAAAATATCCAGAACATATATAACTGTCAACTTGCTGCTATTGAAACAGAACAGTCCCACGTAAGAACAATAATATAGTCAAATATTGTATCATTGAAACCCAAGACCCATCGTTAGGAGAGAAACGTTTGGTAAATATCATATAAACACTGAATCAACAAAGCGCCGACTCCACGTTTTGGACTCGGTGATGCTGCCTATGTTGGTAATATGATTGACCAGAACTGGGAAATCTAATTTAGTGAAAATCAATATACATGTAAACAGTATTATATATCAAATAATAAGAGGCGGGCCATCAAGGAAACCTACGATGACTAAAACGAGTATATTTCTATGCATTTAATAAATCCTAAATGTCACAAAAAACGGTACATGATAAAAAATTATATATTATGGAAAAAGAGCTAATGTTTTAGAAGAAGTACAAATATTTGTGTGAATTCCTACTCCTGTTATTTTTTACACAGCAATGTGTCTTTGATGAACATTTTCACCAGTCGATATTGTTAATAACATTTTACATGTGTTTGCAATTGATCAGTATAAGAACGAAAGTTTGAATATATAACACAGCGTAGAAATAAAAACAAATCGATAGATGGGATTTAATTGTGTGCATGTATATTTGAAATGATCTTCGTATTTAGTTATCACTGTTTTTAACCATGTTTTTATGTATTATTCGTATTTAGTTCTCAATTTTTTTTAACCATGCTTGCATGCATTCTCATTTGGGTTATTGTGTATTAATGTACTTTAAATTAACTGTTAACGATATGAGACGGTAGAAAAGCAAACTACATATTAAATGATTATATAAAGTTTATGATCTAAAATTACTAAATTAAAAACAAAATGGATGTTAAGGGAATAAAGTATTTAGAATACAGAAACAACAAATTTATATGTTTGCACATTTACTGACATAACAGACAAGCCACTGTCTATGTTACCAAATGCATTGGACACTGTATAGGTAAGATATATTGAATGCAATATTACAATATTCAAAGGAAACATGTTATGCTTCTACACTCTGATTTAAAAAAAAACTTTTTTAAATAATAAAAATTAAATGCATTGAATGAAATCTCAACAAACTTATATGACGGTGAATGTTGTAAATAAAAACAAAACAAGTCTCCAAATTATGAACAATGTGTTTCATCAACAAAACTTTTATCAAAAACTATTAATACACTTAAACATCACATAGCTCTTGTATCTATAATACCATTTCTTTATCCTAGAATCCTTATTGCTGATTTTTTACCAATAACAGTAGCTTCACACTAAAACTGAACTTAATCAATGCGCTAAATTATATGAGGTCTACCAACTATCTAGTTATGTTATATATTGTTCATCAAACAAACTGTTCTCGTTATTCATAGTTTCGATTTTTGCACTACTACTCAACCCCATTATCTTTCTCAACGACATTATATGTAATCATACGATATTTAGAGTGCTCCGCATTTTATCAACTTAAAGCATATTTATTTAAGGTTAATTATATTTGACACCTTGGCTTTCTTTCCATCACGTTTCACAAATATTGATTGTAACTGGTTGTGTACATGTCAATCCAAACAGTTAGAGGTCAGCCATCGCGTTCCCCTTATACGGAATATAATAATTGCAAGTGTGTTTTTTTTATTTAATCTGTGCAAGTTTTGATTGTACATGGTTGCATACACATGCAGCCATACAGTTCCGGTTCAGGCAACGTCCGAGGGGTCCGGGGACCAGTAGATGTAGACACACCAATACACGAGGTTAAACACTAGGAAAGCTCCCGGGACCGCTACACGTGACACGCGGTCTATTGTGCGGGCCTTGTCGCGGCCAAGGCTCTCTTTGAAACTGGGTTTTTGTTGCAACACCTGAAATCGAATAATTTTCATATGTTTTGGTTTCTGTTGCCTTTAAAGGTTGTTCTGTTTTCCAAATAATACGTACTTTCTATCAATTGGTGTGAAAGCATTATTTTAAGATTCCTAATCTTTCATTTAGGTCATAGGATGCACTCATATTGTCATAAATTTTTGTCGAACAAGATTTGCTTGCATCTTAGTGAAAATGAATGTTCAAATGACTGGCTATTATTTAAAAACAAAGGGTGGAGTGGACAAAAGAAGCGTACTGGTCTTTGTAAAAGGTTTCTCTAAACAAATCAACCAGTATAATTTAAAAATACGAAACATACTTGACGGTTCATTATGCATCTTCAAAATTAAATTTCAACTCATAACTTCAAAACATGTATGAATATTTTGCAAACATATTTATACGTTACTTTCGAATCTACGGTGTTGCCGTTATCACTAAGCTGAGCCAATGTGATCGACTCCTTGGAACTTTCTCGCCTCCGTTTCTCCACGCGAGAGTTCACGTTAACGCACGCGAACTCGATAAGCGCCGCAAACACAAAGATCAGACACGTTGCCATCCATACGTCGATACCTTCAAGTTAAAGACATGGACTTCACACATACACAAAACATACATATGCAACCAAGACTCGAATATGGCTATTTTCTTTTCTTGAACAAAACATGTTTACATAATTATTTCGCAACAAAATTGTTTCCAACGTGCCAATGCCTGACAATAAGTGGTTTTTCAAAAATCATTACGTTGCATGCAAATACATTTTTTAATGCATTTTTTTTATTGGTATTTTATTATTTGGTCACCAACATATTGGGTTCTCTTAAATCTTCTATTTATATACTACTATGTACAGTGAAAACTGCAGATCAAAGTAATTGCGGTGAATAACCTTTAATATATGAGACTTTGGGTAGGTCCGCCCTGGCCCCAGCACTCTGGGTTGTCATGGTGAGGACGGTGAGAAGGCCGAGCGAGATACGGGCAGGTACGGCTTCTATGTCGAGCCAGAAGGACACCCAGGACAGCATCACGATCATAACGCTGGGAAGGTACACTTGGATCAGGTAATAGCCGGAATTCCGAATCAGAGAAAATTGCAGCATGATGCAGGTAGATTTCACTGAAATACAATAAAATTATATGTGTGTGTTTAATCGCTGAATTTGCCTAGTTAAGTTATGGTCGAGCTCACCATCATTATAATTACTAGATATTAGCGTAATATTACAAAGACAAACAGCACATAAGCAACTGGCTGTCTATAGGGTCTGGTAAGTACAACAGGCAAGTTGCGTGTATACGATTACTAATCCAACATGACACATGTTTTTCCGTGGTATTGTTTTAAGAAACAGATACGCATCGCAGTTTGTCACTTTGGTACATGCATTTGGTTAATGTTTTTGTACAAGCAACGAACCAAACATAAACTGATGGATCATAATATGAGAGTGAACTTTATTCAATGTTTTGTGACAAATGCTAAAGGATTATTTTATACTAATTTAAATTAAATTATCTTTGAACAGCATTGCCATATAATAAGTTTGAAGGGAATATATTTTAACGTTACAGTTTAATTAAATATGAAAACATTGATGTTAAGACACAATTTTGAAAATTTTCTTACGACTTATAACACAATTAAACAAATAATAACAGTATGATTGCTAATCTTGAAACGTGTCAATTGCTTTTTAAGATTGCACGATGTTATGTTAAACAATTCTAGAATGTCAAAGCTTTTATAGACAAACGTTGGTGAACGTGTAGTGGTATAACACATACAGAATAATTCAATAAACATGACTTCATTTTCCTATATATTAACAGCAGCCCTAAAACTTGCATTATTACAGACAACTTTACAATATATATATATATATATTGCAATGAAAGAACAGCATGCTATGCAGTACAACACACATTTACAGTTATTTCCACCGTACCTCCAACGTAAGTTTTGTCACATCTGAGTGTTTCCATGACTCCCAAGTCAAACTGGGCGATACTCAAGCTCTCGTCTCGCAGCACTGGTACATGGTTCCAAAGAAACACGAGATTATCTGTGCTGTAACCGTCTGGAAATAGTAAAAACCGAAGTGAAGATAGGTCTGCAAGCATGGAAACAGGGCGTTATGTGATTCAATAATACCATTTGTACACAAAACACATATTAAGTTATGCGACTCTTCGACGAAGTTCATTAAACTATTCCAGACGTAGAGAAAGATGATCACAACTTGGAGCTTAATAATGAAATAGGTGTTTCAATGAGGTGGACCCAGTTTTGATCATTGTACGTTGAGTGTTTTTGTTGTTGTTGTTTTTCGCAAATGCCTTAGTTAAAATTATAGCGGGTATAGTTTCTTTGTCGCAATTGCCTTAATAAAAAATATAGCGAATACGGGTAACAACAATTATCTCCTGATAATATTTATGTAGTTTATTTGTTCGCATATTGTTGATGTTTCACTTGAATCTTGTTATGTCCTCCGTTCAATTTTAATGCACATGTATATCCATATTGTTTTGTCCAATACCTACGATTTGCGGCAATCTTGTTTTTTACTCTTTTAATCAAACACAAATCAAATTTCCATACATCAGACCTACATGTAAATGAACGCTTTGATACAAACAAGTTATTGTTCAAGGGCGTTTCTAAATGGCCCTCCGTTTGTAAATCGGCTATGCAGGCAAGCAAACAACCGTCATATGCTGCTGAACTACTACTCACAACTTTCCATGATCACGTGACACGTCTGGTTATCTAGAGGAAATTTCCTGAGGTCCATGTTGCATTTAAGGGTGGCGGTAATTCTACAGACATAAGTAAGACAAACAATTTAAGTGATATGTAAAAAATGGACTTAAATTGAAAATATCTTAAAACAATAACTTAATTCACATAAACGACATCACTGATTTCACTTATGCGGATTCACCCTGAAACGGTTCATATAAATGCAACTTATATCAACCTTGCAAAGTTTTTATCGAGATATGGAGTTTAACATTGCATTGTGTTTCACCTTAAACACACATATTGATCCAGCTCATATAAATCTTTAAATACATATTTATTTAACTATTTCTTCGATCTATATTAAGTGTCAATGTTGAACAATATACAATACGTTCAATAATATGCACCGTATGCTATACTGCACCCGTCCCTCGGGGTAGATGTGCATCATTTTATTGGGCACCGTAACCACGTGGACGGACGCCTTCTTCTCATTGGAAATGAACAAGTCTGGCACCCAGATTCTGTCCATCGTTCGAAGGTCCAGCTCTAGGGCTGAGAGATTTGGGAGCTTCGGGAATGCAAGTCGGGAGTCGTTCCACGTCTGATCCAAGAACATACCGATCGAGAAGTCCTGAAAAAGTCATGATAACGTTTGAGTAGTGTTCAATACATGTGTAAACTGTCTTTATAATGTAAATATCTTATGACTCACACGAGTGCATCTATATTGAAATAAACAGAAACCTTTTAAAAAGATTTTTTTAACATCTCATACAAACAAATATAGGATAATTTTCTCTTGCTACCGCTCACATTCCACCTTTGTATTGTTTGTTAATTATTCATGACTGAACGGGACTGGTTTGAACTGAGTCGGTGAATGCCTTAAATTGCTAATGTTAAACGAGATTAAAACTTCATTATCTTGACAATAAAATAATTTAATAATTAAAAAAGATAAATATTGGCACCAGAGGGGCTCGAATCATTCCGTTTAATTACAAAGCTATTGCATAAACCACTCTGTCACCCTAACTGTTTTTTACTTTAATCAAATTTACACGTGATATAATTGATCAACGTGCTGTGACAACAGAATCATTCTTAACTTTTCAATCGTTTCGCGCTCGTAACGCTTTATAAGTTCATCAATTTTAAATGAAGCTATATTTTCAGTATGAGACTTCGTTGAAAGTTGTATTTCGATCCTTTACTTTTAGTGTTTTGTTATTGTATGAATCCGTGAAAAAAAAAATAATTGTCATGGCTACAATCTGTGAACAAATCCATTTATTAATGTGTGTCTATCTACCGTCAATCAAATCAAATCAAATCAAATGATAGCATCAATTCCATCAGTTAAATACGTAAGCAGCAATTTATTTTAATAGGACTTGTTTATAATTTAGAGGAAAAACAACAACATCATTACGTTACTGATTTCCCATGATTATCTATTGAATGTTTATGTGTTAATGCCACAACATTTAATGTTACCAATGATCACTTTTCTTGATTTATTATTTTACCATTTTAAGTTTAATTACTATTAATTGTAAAGATTCAAATAATTTCAAGAAAAATGGCGGTTTATTATAGTATTTCAAAGTCAACCATATTCGAATTAACCTATCTACGTTTTACTTTAAACATTTTGTTTCACTATCGTTCAGATTGTATTCGTGTTTGCTAAATACATTATGAAATAGCTTGAGTTCTTTTCTACAGATGTTATTATTCTCCGGATAATGTTTCTTGTTTTCATTTTCCTACATTTTTTAAGTACATAGAAACACCCATTTTAAATCGCAGAAATCAGGAGAATGTCTTGCTAATTTACACAAAGGAACCGAATTGTAACCTTTCTAGATACAAATACACACTCATTTACATTTAAGCACCTAGTAATATCATTGGATACATAAACACTCCTTATCAGATACTCCAGAGAATAATATTTATATTTTCCTAAAGAAAGACACATTCATAATAAATGAACAACATGTTCATCAAGATTGAAGTGATTTTTCTCTCTCTCTTTTGCCGATAGCCTCACCACGCTTATATAAAGAAAACTTAAAAAAAAGACTAGCTCTGCAATTTAATTTAGCTTACTTTTGTTTTTTTCCTATTAGTATTTTTATATATAATGTTATAGGAAATTCTGTATTCTTGAATCCAAAAGTTAAGCTTCATTTAATTGACGTTCATTTTACTGACGTACATTTTCCCGCAATTTAATGTACGTTACGTCAATGACGTAACATCCACTTTCTGTTGTTATTTGTGTTATCCTGATGAAGGCGTAAGCCGATACGTTAATAAACAAGGAAATATATATGTGTTTTTGTTGGATTTATCATACTATAAAGAATACTTAAATTTGTATACATACCGTACAGCCACTACGTTATTGTAATCTGTAAACGGATGCGTAAGCACAATTCCCGAAGGAGCATATACTAAGTTATAGTCCGCGGAAGAATAAAATTATTTCTGAATATGCATAATTTCTTCCATTTGAATAAAACATAAATGTATTAACGTAATTAAGTAAACATGCATGCCTCATTAATCAATCCAAGACACAAGCTATACAGTCTAACTACTAAGCCGTCAACCGAGGCATTGATTGACATTCTCGGCTATTTGAATCGTGCATATAGTCAATCTGAACGTCTAAACATAAGCTTTTTTCGAAACCTTTGTTATCACCGTTGCATTGACTTTTCATTTTAATCTCTCTGAAATTATGTAACTGTCAATCCAGCAGTTTTGACATAAGCCACAATATGTAAAGGCTCTTTGGCGAATTGACACCGTGTTGGACTTTCTGATGCGGCTAGCCAATCAGTTAAACACACTCTTTTAAACAATCGCGACAACGACTAGAAATGTTGGATTCGATAGTGCTGTCATGCAATCTTATCATGCAAGCTATAACGAATAAATGAATCAAATAGCATCCCTACTCACCATGTTGGATTCACCTGGACAGGAACTGGGAAATCTGAAATAGACATGGCATCCATGGATGTTGGTAGTGACGCGAATTAACAAAACAACGAATTAGTAGTATATTCATAGACAGAACATTATTTGTGTGGTTGTGTTTCATTTCTTCATTGAAGCAAACATGTCTTATTAATGTACATGGATCTAGATTCAAAACAGTGAATCTTCATCTATAATGCGGATACTAATTTAGTATGCGGTATAGTCTACACGAAAATACCCAGCTTCTGCTGAGCAAAGACATTTTCACTGGGACTAAATGTTAAAACAAAACGTTGAACGACATAATCGCTCATTGCACAAATAAGTAATTACAGATATTCACGCATTGTATTATAAGAAACTGGAAAGCACAACTATGTTCTTAGTCTAATTTCGTTTGTATCAAGTGTTTTCACATGAGCTGCTGCTTACTACGTTTGAAAGCAGGGCACACTTTGTTTCGTAAGACTAAATTATTATAGACACGAACTATTAACTCAATAACCTGGGAATTATTTATACATCTAAGACATCTAAGTATAATATGCATACAAAGAATCAGCTGTTATATATCTAAGAAATTAGCAAATTAGCAGCCGACATAGGTACTGATTTACGTACCAAACGCATACGTAGTCTCAGAAGTATACAGTGTTAAGCAGTGTGTCGCTTAATGATATGCTCGACACTCACACATAAATGAATATTATATCATCCAGACTTTCAACAGACAAAAGGACATCGTGTTGCAAAACTTAACTTTCTTTTCAATTAAGACGGATTGTTTTCAATATTCTTAATTTACCTTCATTTCGGCCCTCTAAAAATAGGATTTAACATTTTAACACCCATGAAATGTTACTGAACTCAATCAATTTATACCTGCAAGTTAATTGGGCAATTTTATTGAAGCGTTCGTTAAAATAATTTGTTGCAAGATAGTTTCATACACTCTTCTCATTTCTTTCAGAGAAACGTAAACATGCAAAAGGAAAAACACTTTTTAAGAAACGTGCACTTGTTATAATGCAAACGCTATTTCATTGTAGCACCCGGAGGCCATTTTTTTTCCGCCAACTTTAAATATTTTAAAGGTGTTCCGACTAATCACAAACTGACGCATGTCGAATCGGTTGGAGCTTTCACAGATCTGATTTGCATCATAAATCATGCCGCTTACTTCAACTGTTGTAAAAGCTGTCGATTGATCTGATAATGATTCCAAATCGCTTTGTAGCTTCCACAAATCTGATTTGCATCTTGAATTTCCCGCCAAACTTTAAATATTTTAAGAGCGTTTCAACTGATCACAGAAGCAAGTTTCTATTTTTTTCTGGTCCATTGAATGCCATAACAGTTCTGTGTTTATCAATATACTAATCTATTAAGTTGTACATTTATCGCACCGTCATTTACCAATCATGGGCTTTTTTAACACAATTCCAATCTGTTTAACAAATATGCATACGAGCGTCGTTTTCAATACAAGAATAATGAAACTACATATGCATTACTTTCCTAGACAATGCTCGAATAGAGTAACAATGTAGTCTTTTTTCTGAAATTACTAGCTTTGAAGAAGGTCACGTAGTGATCATAAACAAGGAATACAGCACATTTATTTTCCAATTTGTATAATTTCCGTTAATTTTTTGTACTTGGTTATGAATATCTACCCAACGAGTTAACATTTAAATGTGTATTCATGCTTGCACTTATGTACACAATTCCTTATTTGAGTGCATGTATTAATAATAATTTATATAAACTAACTATTTAAAGGTGTCACATATTACAAATGAAGATTTTTCTCAATAGAACAATAAATAAGTATGTGAAAGTCAATGAGGAAATTTAAAAAGCCGTATATTTAAATGTCATTTAACGTATATCGTCCTGAACAATATTGTCGTGGGTTACGAACAACATTACACTTCAAATGATCATGAAGTTTACAAACTATATAATGTGCAAGCGGACCGCTGACGACGACAAACTATAAATAAAAAAAACCAGCATGAAAGCCCTATGAAGAAGAGCATTGAACAGTTGTATAATGTTGTTAGAAAATGAATGACATAACATTGTTCAAGAATAAATAGACAATACAATATGGGCGGTTGTACGTAATGCTCACCTTCTTCATAATTTGGTGGTATCCGTGGGTCATAGCCATCAAGCAGTCTGTCTAAGGTCTTCTGTCTGAACAATGAGAAAAATATGTTGTTGAATTTTTAAAATGAATAGTCTTAAATCAGAACACAATGTAAAAATAAGTTTTTGTTTTTATAATATTACTTAAGAACATATTTGTTCAAAATACTAATAAAACCCTTTTTGTTGACATTTTAAAACATGGACTTGTTATAAGCAGTATAAAGCATATTTGTGTAAATAATTCTTAGTACGTCGCTCAAACAAAAATATTTACATATAAGTGAACACGAACACTGTTATCAGAAAAAAATGTTCTTTTCAGAAGTTATGAATACACTCAGGTGAATGAATACAAAAAATCATCGAAGACACATTGCACCAAAAGTGTTGAATAAGTGAAAAAAACTGTTCTACATTACAAAAAAGTGTAGACAACAATCGGAAAGGAACGGAATAACCATGAGATACCTTATGCCCGCTCCTGTTGTCTTCTCCAAACCAGGTGACGTCATGTTTTTTGGAATAACAGTTGAAGGCAGTGTGGTCATCACTTGATGCGTCGTAGTTTCTGATTGGCTGATCGATGTCGTCATAAATACGGTTAACAGCAGATTGGCAAAAAGCCCACATGGCCGGTTCCGTACTCGGCAGGTGAACATATCGACTGGAATTATTATCTATTAATGACGTAATTCGATTTCAGATACTGTCATGTTTTAACGGCTTCAGCAATACTGAAGAAGTAACCTTACTGCGTAATGACGAAACGGTAAGTTGGTGTGGAGGTCAAAGGTCATTACACATACGTATTCAGAGAATATTTTGTAGCTGTCATACGTTTCGACGCTGTGTTCAATAAATACTGGACTTGCCAAAATTCGTTTTCAGGTTCGACTTTGTTTGTAACGTATACATTAAGTAGCGGGAACACGCTTGAACTTGCGATATTGAACTGGGAACATACATGGATTTAAATATTTTTGAAACAAACAAAACGAAAAAAAACACAACATACAAACGTTCATTCTTTATCATATGCATACAACATGAGTCTGTGCAACTGCAATCAGTTTGTTTCCCTTTCATTGACAATGTGTTGTGTAATTTAAATTGTCTAAATATAATTGAGTATCTTATAATGGTGCATTCTGCCGTTACTTATCGAATAACATTTATAAAGACCACATCCTCTAGTTATTGTAATAATTCGTTTTTCATTAGAATAGTTTGTGCTCAGTGTCATTCGCTCCAATGTATTTATAACGAATACGAAAATTAACATACCAAGCAATTGCTCTTCCTTGAACACTAAACGACTGGCCGAGATGAAGCCAAGTAAATCTTCTTTTTAACAAATACGGAAAAATATATTCGAATATATTAAGTAAACATTATACATAATAAATGACACATTTACTCGGATGATATTCGTTTCCAGTTATTTATGCGCAGCTCAGCCATTATTATTAATACAACAAACAATGTGTTCGAGCTGTGTCAATAGAAATTGATACTTAACATGTTTAGATACATTTCACAAAGCCACGGCTTGGGTGTCATCTCATATTTATAACAAATAATACTCTCCTGTATTCGTGTTAACGCAATTGTATTTATTAATTTAAATAAGTATACAAATATGGAATTCATGCGTGGTGAATTTTAAATTGAATTGTTTCATATTACATAATAATGTTACTCGTTTGGTATGTGTATTACAATGAAGATGCATATGCAAGAAATATAGTGAAACAAACTTAGCACGAGAGTTCAACTTTAGTTTAATTGTAATGGTGAAGTTTCCTTTTTTAGTGCGATTTTAATACGTAAGATTTGTGAAATCCGATTTCAACAGAGCGACTCAAAGTTTCCGGCTATCAAAGTGTGTATGACAGGACTCAAACACAAGCTTGATAAAATATGCCTTTGGTTGCATGCGAAATAAAAACGGTATCCCTGTAATTGCAATGAATTATAAAAAATTCTCTGAGAAAAGCTATACAAAGATTAACCGATGTCTTTGTGTAACCATTAATGGTATGGACGGTATGTTTAAATTCCGTTTTTGTCAGATGCTGTCTATACCGGTTGTGAATGTGCCAAACGATTCATAGGTTACGACAACCACATTACTCTATATGCGAATTGTTACGTTTTATTAATGCACCTGTAATAACTACTTGTTTTTTACAGCCCATTACCTGGAATGCCTGGAATGCCAACGACAACATTAATGTATTTTATTTTATTAATCCTGATTAATTGTCCTCGTGGGTTTTTGTTTTAATTAATTGTTCGCATTCATTAATATCATGCCTCTATTTGAAGACTTGATCGTGTCACGATCAAGATATGCGCACAAATTCCCTCATCTGATGATTCGTGTACAACACCAACGCTTGCTACACCCAGAGTAAATTTATTTAATGTTTAACGTATGTCGCAAACCACAATACGTGGTTAAGGTGCAATCGTGTTCATATACATTTCATTTATGTTATTATAAATCAAATACATGTATGCGATTAACTTTCAGACTTTCACTGAACGTGGTGTAACATCAAAAGTCATACAAACGATGCACCGATCGTAAAGCTATTTTTGTTAATTTAAAATATATAATTGTGATGCTTTCTAAACGTTTTGTTAATTGAAATCCGAGTGACACGTTTATTGAGATATTGTTTGCATTATATGTTCTAAAATAAACAAGGAATATATAAGATACGTATCATATTTTTATTTAACGAAACGCAAATAATGAGCACCGTTTCCTTCATTACACTACGGAATGTCCGTTGATTTTTGAGCAATTATGTTACTTTAATCGTTTGTGAATTAATTGGGGCCAAGTGTGAGGTTTGGATCACCTTAACCGGTTACCCACTCCCTAAATATATATACAAACTCATTCGCTAGTTGGTCATCTGTTCAGCTGTTAACGATACCTTGTTTGCTGTATTAGCCTATTTCTAGCAATGCGACATATCGATACATAACACTTAACACAGGACTAATATGTAGAATAACATTGGCATGGACACACGAACTTAACCAGCCGCTACAACACAATGCATTCATACTTATGTATCATGCTACAATCATGATCAGACCTTTTTTCGAACGTTTTTGTTTTAATACCGTTATAAGGGCTATGTTGAAAAACCAATAGGCGTTCTTTTAACTATAAATAACTTGAAAGCAAAATTATTTTCTATTTCAACATAAATGATATGTGTGCAAGTTAAATGAGAAATATTTATTTATAACTCTGTGCTCATGTTCGAAACTTTTTGTGCGTTATTTATCGATTACTAAACGAGGGAGCATCATGGTTTTTGATTCAATACATTTAAATTAAACTTTACCTCTTCAATAATAACCTCGCTTATACATTATTATATCAACTGCGAAGTAATTTCATGTTAAAGTGTCCATGTAAAACCTCTATGTTAAAGTAACATTAATACTAAAAAATCAACGGAAAATTCGTAGTAAAGTATTTAGTAAAATAATGTTACCAAATAAAAAATATATGTTACTTATAGCAATATCCAAAATTTTTAAGTCAGATGTGTTCTGGTAACATAGATGTTTGTAGATATAAAATGCACATTTTTAATTTTTTGTGTATACACAAAAAATTCCATTTTATAACCCCAAGGTGATATCTATCCATACGACACATGAACACTAACATAGTACCAGTTTAGTGTTCTTGTGTCGTATGAATAGATATAGTCGCGGGACATTAAAATGGAATTAATTGTGACACGAAAAATTAAAGGGAGACTGTACGATTTTGTCAAATATTTATGAATTTATATAAAATGTGTTAACAATTATTATACATATATTTCAATATAAAATAAAATAAAAGTTAAGAAGAACATGTGTCGAAAAATGCAAAATAAGCCAGATATTTAATTCTGAAATCGAAAAAGGCTTCCAGCCGAATTCGCCAGCATATATATCATGCATGTACAATGTGAATCTAAATTTAGTTTTAGTGCAGATTCGTTCATACGACACAAAGAAACAATTTTGTTTCCTAGCAAATACGAGTAAAAGTGTAACTTGTCTTTGCTGCATTTTATGAAATTCGTCTTCAATGTATAATTTTTCTTGCATCTATGTTACCAGAAAACATCTCGTTTTGAAAATTTGGATTTGGCTATAAGGAACATTGATTTTTTATTGGGTAACTTTATTTTACGAAATACTTTACGAAATTTCCATTGATTTTTTAGTATTAATGTTACTTTAACTACTTATATCAAATTATTATAAGTATTATGTGTGGTAATATCATGTCTCTGGCATTTAAGCAGAGTTATGATTTGGCCTTCGAACATTCAGATTAAGATTGCCCTGAAGTGCATGAGAATGATGATAATTCATATGTAAAGGTTATTCTATTACAGCCCGTTATGTAACTATGAAACTGGTATCCCCTACATAAACTATGTTTATGTCATTATGCCCAAAAATGACTGTCGGACCCAAGGAGCTGCAGACGTTCCTCTGAGACAAGAACTACAAATTAAAACAACATTGCCTTGATTTCTACATAAAAAAAATAATGTAGTCAGCTTCCTTCCACATATTCCCCAAAATTATTTTGAAGTTTCCTTAATGCATATAAAACAAACACATTTCAATATTACAATCAATTGTGATAAAATATTTCTCTGTATAATGATTCTAATCCTAGAGTGAGTAAATTAACATAATCAATCTCTCTTTCAATTCATACCCATACATATTAAGATATTACCAGCAAAATGTGAGACATAACATGATGCACATTATGCAATATGTATATATTGGAGGAACATTATTTACACTTTCTATAAATCCATAAAATAAAACAAATGATCCCGAGGTGCGTAGGTACATTTAATTGTTTAATGTATTTAATAAAATTCCTCAATAGTTATTATGATTAATATTTTAAATTGTATTAAAACGTACTTGCAATTAGCTTATATTTTACGTCGTTTTTTCAACGTTGAGAAAGCCATTACTACCATATGAACATTTTTTATTTATTGCAAACATAAAGTTGAAAAAAACGTACACATAAATAAAAAATGTCGCCGCTACAAAATCGTGCCGAATGTATTTAACACAAATAATACTCACTTGAATATAACCAACAAATCAAGACTTCACGGTTCACAACTATCACTGCTAAACGTCCGTTTATTCCCAGATTTATCAATCAGTAGATACAGTATCACATCTCAAACATTCTCCCGATTCTATGCAGAGCATCGGGAAGACGCGCACTTATGTATCCTTGCTCACTGTCAGTGTTTCACTCTCCGCTTGTGGAGATAGTATTGGTATATTGGGTACTGTGAGCATCAATAACTGTATGCCCATTAGCTAGTTCGAGACTGACAGAAATATTAACAAATGTTGATTAACAAATCTTTTTTCACCACTCGATATGCTAAATATACTCGATAAACGCATTCTGCTAAAACAATGAAGTTGAGAAACTATTTTGTTTCGAGATGGTAGTTGATTTAACGGGAACGAATATTCGGAAATCAGCCGAATATTCGAATCTCAATTTCATATTCAAATATTCGTGTTTTAAGCTAAGTTCCAAAAATAGTGTGTCAGTGCAAAGTCGCATTTTTGGTTCAGTGCAGACGACTTTCGTGTATCAGTGATTATTTTGATAACAGCTGTCATCAATTAACGAGATGATACTTGCTGTACGGGAGAGGGGTAGTGACTGTTTTATCTAGCAGTTTGAAAAGGTGTAAATACACCGTGTTTAATCTCTTAAAATCTAAGATAATTGACATGTTATTAACAGTTAAGCGTCTGGCAATTCAGACAACTGAGGCAACCAAACTTGCGTGACCTTTAAATGGACAATCATTTTAATTTTAATTGCTATATCCATGTATTAAATCCATTATTATTTTATCAGAATTAAGTTACTCAAATAATTGTGAAAAAAGTATAAATTTATTTTGGTGCGAGAGCGTTCTTTGAAACTCGATACATGTTCTAGATACATCTACAATTTAGAGTTAAAGAAAGTTAGCTTAAACATATTTTATTTCCAAATTGACAATTACAAATTAATTACAATTCACACAATATATTATGGAAAAAAGGGTTGGACCTTAAGTTCTACAACATTATCGGGGGTCTTTCCCTTGAGTATAAAGTTACATAGATAAAGGTGACTGTTTAAGATGTCAATATTAGTCGTCGTTTTGGAAATTTAAGCAAGTTAAATCAATTCACAATGCCACCCTCTCGTGTTCGGAATTATTTTACGCGCTCAAATGATAAGACGAAATACATAAGAATCACGGTACAGGTGTAGCGTGACAGTTATGTGTTAACCGGAAATTTCATAGATCTTTTAAATATAAAATGAATAAAGTGAAAATGAAGAACAGTGTAATCAATTATCGTTTTTAAAAATGATTACTCTATCCCCTTGTTAAAAGCTTCGTTAAAGTTTAGCGTGGTGTGTGTGCCAAATAGGAACAGTACTTCGGACGTTCGTAAGTTCGGACATTTAAATCTAATGTTCAAAAATCGATTATTCGAATATACATTTATTCGAATAGTGAAATACGAATTTTCTAATATCATTTTTAGTTTTCATTCCCATCCATAATTTAAACCAACTACTAATGGTTTCTTTATCCAGCATACACGATTTGCCTGTCGTTTTTGTTTGTGATTAAATTGCCTCATAATACCAACTGTATAAAACGTTCCGAGTATTTTGCATTAATGTTTGCAAGCTCATGTAAACAATACCCAATAATTTGGCTTATAAGAGAAACGAAACGTAAATATTATTTTATCAATTGTGTTTATTGTTGTATTTTGTTCTAAATAGCACTTATTTATACGATTTTAAAGGGTTCATATCGACGACTATGTCCCATAATATAGAAAAGTAGTCAATCGTAGCACACTTTTCCCAGATTTATTTATATTGTTACATTGTACTGGCCTCTCTTAAATGACTAATATAATGCGGCGCAATTGTGCTAGAACTAATGCGTTTTACAAATAACACAATCAAGCTCAAACCATGCACTTAAACTTAGCTATGTTTTCAATTCACATTTCGCCACAAGATCACCTTGAGTAGACACTTCTTGTATTGCCGAAAGCCAGTATAGAGTGATATTTCAAGACAAAAATACTAGACAATATTTTAATCTTATATTTGTCACCAATGCGATATTCGCTTCCATTGGCGGTGAACAACATTAATTGTATTATGTCCACAGGAAGTATGAAACGATGATGTTGCACGGACTGGGATAATTTGAACACTGGCAGGGATATTCAACGATTTTTATTACCATATGGCACGTGTGTTCTCCGTATAATTTGCACTCACCTGTCAACATAAGTAATACACACATTAACAAGAGCATCGCGAACATTTCATACAAGTTAACTAGTCACATACCGTGTTAAGGGACATGTACAACGCCCATGTCTTTTCTTTTCATCCGCAAAAGCGCTGCGAACCAACGTCAATTAACTTACGATAATTCTCCATTAAAGTCACATATTAGCATGCAGAAGCCATGCACGTTAGATGTGTGGGCCTCTTTGCATCAAACGTACAGGTTACGCAAATAAAACGTGCATATCAAAGTATTCGTAGTGTCTTAATTTGCACAAAAATAAATCGAAACTTAAAGCTCCATTAATACTCAAAAATCAACGAAAATGTCGTTCAATAGTTCGTAAAATGAAGCTACCCAATAAAAAATCAGTGTTCCTTATAGCACTAGCCCAAATCACAACGCCATATGTGGTCTGGTAACATGGGTGTGTGTAGATACAAAATGCTCGTTTATTTTTCCTTTTGTGGCATAACAAATTCCATTTTAATTTTCCGCGACGATATCTATTTATACGACATACGAACACTAACAGGGCTCGCTTACTAACATAATTCCTGAACTCGTTTAATAAAATATGGTATGATATTACAACTCATGTCAGATCCTATATATATCAAATTATCTCAGTGTAATATGATGATATTGTTTCAGTTCAAAAAGAACAAATATTGACAGTCTGCTAAAGTACTCTCATCCAAGCACACCGCTCAATTATGAGAAAGGAACGTGTGCAAATATTTAATTATTCGTTCGTGGAAAAGTCTTATGCCATATGCAAACAGGGTAGCTCCTGACCGGACTGCTTGACTTCTGCTAGAAAGTAACGCAAGGTTTGCGGTCACTTTGGTGGACAGCGTATCTCCTGACCAGTTTATGCGAATTGCCAGGCTGGTCTAGAGCTCTGCTGGTCGCATATGAATGAGACTCAACTTCTCCTGACGCGGCTCAATTATACGTATGAATCAAACGATCTAAACGTTCTATCGGGCAGTTAGTTATAGTTCGCATTGTCCAACAGATTGAATTAACACATGAATTGATAATAATGTAATGGATTTAAAACATCAATAAAACGTGAAAATAAACGAATGACATACACACAGAAACATCTAGGCTAATTATAAAATAAACTATCACTGTATAATTATATATGTATTGCAGGTAAAGAAAACCAAACCTACTTGTGTTTAATTTAAATTGAAATCGATTGAATTTAATTGAATTGGAATCCATTTGCATACACGCTTAAACAGACGAAATATGACTGATTATATGTAATGGTATTACCATAATGCATTAACACTGATAGCATTTATGTATTATTTCAGATGTGTTCGAATTCTCATTCAGTTACGAGCGTGGAGAACATAAGAGAACCAGCTATGGCATGTTAATTATTCTGATATATATCTACATTACGCTCCTGATATCCTCATACTGACAAAAATCACGTTGGTGATTATTAATGCAAAAAAATCAACGGATGAAAACACGGTCACATACGATACTTTTTATTTAATAAATATGAAAATGATCAAGCAAGTAAAACCCAATCTAAATGCTAATGCTCCACATTGCATGATGCAACCAAATATAATACTGGTCTATAGTTATTAAACGCTATGAAATGATTCCAGTGTTCTGGCTTAAGACGTCTCCATAGGAATAGTCATGTGGCAAACATGAAATGCTAGCAGGCTTGCGTGCAAGAAATTGCCGAATTTAAAGAGCTTAGAGCAGGATTCACTGATGATTGACATCGTCTGCCTGCCAGACACGTTCATAATTTAGCCTCGTTCTGGGAAAAATGGGCTTTATGCATGAGTCTAAAGTTTTGGCTAATCAGTGATGACACTTTCCGCGTTTAATTTTATTTTTTGTTAAAAGTTAGTCTCTGCTTAGCAAAATTCCAATTTAAGCGGAAAGTGTGGTCCCTAAAACTATGCGAATACTATACGGATGCAAACCGGCAGGATTACGGTTTGTGACGTATCTACAATGGCTAGGAAAAAATAAGACCGTTCGGTTACAGGAGTAATACGGATTGTCAGGTGCAACACTTTCAAATGAAGATATAACACGGTTCTGTACGAAATGACACGTGTCAGGGCGTATTAACGACTGGTAACAACTACTGTATAACTAAGGAAAATTAAGAATTATAACGGTACAAAATATAAGTTCCAACGGGGCGAAACAGACATGTCTCGAAAACAGAACGCATATCGAGTTGATTGTTTATTACCCGAACGAGGCTTACTTTGAGCAAATAAAAGAAAACTAAAACATTTTTCATCATTCATTTCCTGAATAAGTCACATTTGTGGCAATGAAAACAGAACGCATACCTATTTTATCTCTAATTTCAAGGGCGAGACACACTTGCAGCAAAGGAAACACAACGCATTATCTATTTGATAATTTATGTCCAATGCGAGGTAGTAGGGTCAAAATACACTTTGACCCCCACAAAATTGCTACAAAAGGTATTTTAACTGATCATAGTAGGGTAGAATTTACATTATAACATATCAAACGTTTACCGACATCGGACTTCCGGAAAGTAGTTTTTTCAAGATGGTGCCAAGATGGACGCCAAAACATACTTATCATAATAAATAAGTTGGTTTTTGCGGCCATCTTGGCGGCCATTTCGACGCCATATTAAATTTCTGCGTTGTTGCGTAATAGACTCATATAATTTTAAGTTATCTTATTGTGTTCTTTGTCCCCTGAAACCTAGGTATAAGCACCAAAATCATCAATTAGAATGGATACTTATATATTTATTATCATGAGTAGGTTTTGGCGGCCATCTTAAAAAAAAACTACTTTCCAGAGGTCCGATCTGGGTAAACTTTTGATATGTTATAACGGACATTTCGCCCTTCCAGGATCAGTTAAAATACCTTTTGTAGCAATGTTTTGGGGTTTGATAGTTTTCTTTCCATATATTGACCCTAATAAGGCACATTTGTAGCAAATGGAACAAAACGCATACCTATATAATCATTCATTTTTAGAAAAGGCACACTTGTATTATGGAAACAAAACGCATAGATATTTGTAGTACGTTTTCTGAAATAAGCTCGCTTGTATTAAGAAACACAAACCTATTTGATCATTCGTTTTCTAAAAGAAACGCACTTGTAGTAAATTAAACAAAACGCATACGTATTTGACCATTCATTACCAGTAAAAGGTTCACTTGTACATAAGGAAACATTACTCGGTAAAAACCCATTTGGTAATATATTGAAAGAAAAAGATACATATGAAGCAATGGAAACAAAAACGTGATTAAAGTGAATCAGTTTAGATGTCTTGATATACGTTTCCGTGGTACGCAATCCGATTATTTATTCAGAACATTGTGACTTGTAAATCTATTCTGGCACGAGGCCATACGTTTGTCTTAATACGATGATAACCGTTAATAATAAGCTTTAGAGGAACGTAAGATCCCGGAATTATTAATAGATTCTAATGGAGAATACATGTTTATTGTTTTAGAGCTTTCATGATAATATATTCTGGATTTTAGAATAGCACTACCGTTGGACAAAATATTTACATATCACTACACTGCACTCCAGTATCTTTATAATAAACCAGGCTTCTGACACATAAATCTGGTTTTCACTCAAATGTCTTGCTTCCAGCATAAACAATATAGGTAGATTGAAAGTGTGTGAAAATATCACATTTTTGTCCAATCTTTATACAATATGATTGGGGACATATTTCACTCACTTGAGCTCGAAGTGCTCATGTGGAGCTATTGTGATCAGTTTATGTTGAGCTATTGTGATCAGTTTATGTGCGGAATCCGTCATATGCATCGTGAGTTGTGCAGTGTCAACTTTTAGTACTCTATTTGTCCCAAATTTGGCCACAATTTTTATAAAATGCTTATCTTCAAAATATCAAGACCATGTTCAAATCTGAGTCATGGGCGTCTAAAAACTTAGTTACCATGGAAATCTCAGAAAAAGCTTGTTGAACCACATATGTTTTTCACTTTTTGGCGAAACATGACCAGAATGGATATACATGTATTGACAATGCTAAGGGTTAGTTCTAATCAGGATCATGTGCGGCCAAAACTTGGTCAGCATGTCAAATTTGAAGCCACATTTTTTTTTAACCTTGATGGCATATGTTCAAGATGGTTATCTTGGCAATGTCTAAGTCAGGTTTGAATTTAGGTCATATGCATCCCAAAACCTATGTACTACGTCATAATTTGGAAAAATCATCTAAGCATCCTAGAAGTAACATATATGACTCGATCTTGGTAAAACACGTTCAGAATGTTTATCTTTACAATATCTAGGGCAAGGATAAATCTGGGTCACATGCTCATGGTGGAATGGCATCTTGTTGACTATTTTATAGGTAATCACTGGCATCTGTTCATCATCGCATTGTAAAAGGCGTTGCTAAACATTAAACATAATTTCTGCAGCCGTCGGGTATTTACTTGCCCAACCATAAAATAATTAGCTAACATGTCTATAAAAATAGCATTTAATCTGCGAAAATATTCATATCAATGAATGTGCCTGTACCTTATTGTGAAAAATAGTAGGTCAAAATGTAATTCAATATTGATTACATACAATGAAACCACATCGTTCATTTGAAATTTGTTAAAAAGTGTTGTTTTATTTAAAGGTGTTTTAAAATAATGCTATCGAAACTGCGGTTCGAGATCTTCACAGTTGCAACAAAAGTACTAAATATTTAACATAAATTAAAGCAATTGATTGTTGTTTTATTTTCGTACTAACGTCTTGCTTTTAATCAACTTTCTCTTTCAATTGACTCCAATACTGATGTACACTATTTTTTTTTAATTATGAAATAACATACTTTATATCTTAAATAATACATTATAAGATTAAAAATGGTTCAATGATTATTCTACAAATTAAATCATGTTTTATTGGAATATACACTCCACGTTGGATCGAAATAGATTACAAACATAACGCTCAGTACATAATTCGTTATAACGATTTCCTTGATTTACCAGCGTTTTTTGTTTAAACAATGTAAGCGTAATTGATCAAATGTAATACTGAATAAGATTCTCATGCAAATAAGCTTTTATCTTTAATAAGCAGCTGTTATTTTTTTCCGATTTCGTATGGCAGGTCTATCACGAACAAATACAATTGGTAATTTATGTAGCATACCCTTCAGCCGTGTATACTAAAAATGCAGGTTTATATTAAGTAAGAAAATTCGACTCTATAGTTCTCAAAATTGCAAAGATATTTGCCGAAAATTATAACAATAAAAACGTAAAATGTATTGTAATAAGATGTGCGAGTCAGCCAATACAGAAACCTAATTTTAAATCAGTTTCATTTACATGGAAACTCATCTGGGAACAGCAAGATAATAGCTCTACCGCATATATTATGCCGGAAGGATCAGACGGCTGACATTAACACATCGGGATTCGTTCTTTAATTACAAACTCATAAATAGTGTATGAAGCTTGCCGGTCCTTGTCAACGTGACAAAAAAAAATGTTTTTCGTTATGACGTCTGGGGTTTTGATTATACAACGTTGCTAAGAGTATCCACGGTGCAGCGTTTTTTCCCTAGTAGTTATGGTTTACAGCTTACTTCAGTGTCTTTCAGGAAAGAACATAAAGGATTATATAACGTGTAATATAAAGTGACTGAATTAACAATACAATCATAAAATACATGGATGTTAAAAGAATAAAATACTTAGTTTACAGAAACAACAAATGTACATTAATGTGAAGACTCTTACATAACATACGCACCACTTAGTATAGATAAAATATATTACATGTAAAATTACAATATTCAAAGGAACATGTTAATGCTATGGTTTTACCCATGCAATGAAAAAAACATTACACTTTCCAAAGTTATGAAAATAAAATACATTAAATGAAAACGTAACAAACTTATATGCAGTATTGGTGCATGTTGTAATTCAAAACAAATCAGGGTTCCAAATTATGAACAGAGTGTTCCATCAACAGAACTGTTGTCAAATCGATTTATATACTTAAAAATCACATAGCTCTTGTATAAAGAATATCAGATCTCTATACCCTAGAAGCCTTATTGCCGAAGTTTTACCAAATACAGTAGCTATATACTAGGACCTGGACTTTATTCTTACGGTAAATGAGCTTCAGTTTACATTCGCTCTCTATTCATGGTAATACATATTGTTCAACAAACACACTGTACTCGATATTCACAGTTTCAATGTTTGCACTACTGTTCAACTCTTTTATCTGTGTCAACTACAGGATATGTATTCATACGCTAATTATAATGCTCGTCATGTTATACATTTCAAGCCTATTTATTATAGCTAAATTATTATTTTTTTAATTTGCTTTCTATCCATTGTGTTTCACAAATATTGATCGTAACTGGTTTTTTACATGTAAATCCATTCAGTTCAACGGCAGCTAGCGCGTTCCACTTATACGGAATATAAGAATTGCTAGTGTTTCTTTGTAATTTTTAGCTGGGCAAGTATTAAATGAACATGGCTGTTAACATGTGAAGCCATACAGTTCCTGTTCAGGCAACGTCCGATGAGTCCGGGGACCAGTAGATGTAGACACACCAGTACACGAGGTTAAACACCAGAAAGGCTCCCGGGACCGCTACACTTGACACGCGGTCTATTGTGCGGGCCTTGTCGCGGCCCAGTCGGTCTTTGAAACTGGGTTTTTGTTGCAACACCTGAAATTGAGCAATTTTCATATGGTTAGGTTTCTGTTGCCTTTTAAGATTGTTCTTTTTTTCCGAATTATACGTTCATTCGATCAATTGGTGTAAAAAAAATAATTGTGAGATTCCTCCCCATCCCTATAGGTTATGAGATGCACTCATATTGTCATAAATTATTGTCGCATAAGATTTGCGTGCATTTAAGTACAATAATATATTTATTCCATTGTTTTCCATCGTAAACATTAAATATTTTGCATATAACATATTCTGTTTTAAATATATGCAATTAGTATATTTCTAAAACGACGTTTTTCTATATATATATAAGTACATGGTACGTGTGACGACTAGTGTTGCGTGTGTGTTGCTTTAAGGTGGGTGAACTTATGGTACAGAGTATATATGAATACTATTGTTTTCGAGAGAAAAATATATTGACAATTCCAAGCATAATTTAAAGCAATGGAACAGCAATACACAAGTAAATGTAGTAAATGTAGGTATGGATAAAGAAACAAAATTGAACAATACTAACAAACGAGAGTTTGAGAATCGCTTAAGGGATATGTTCTAATTGAGCATGAAGCGCGTCCAGCGCGTTAGAAATATATTCTATTGATAATGTGAGCTTCCGAGCATTTCCTCGAGTTTTAATTTTTGTATTAAACAAGAGGGCCATTATGGCACTGAAGTACTCATATGAGTTCGCGGTTAATCAATTGTTAAAACTTGAACTGGTGATCTAGTTTTTGGACACAAGTGACTTTGCCTTATGCAAAAGTATTTTACTCCATGTTCGTGAAAATTCGATGTTAAAAATGAACATTCCGTTATAATTAGTATGAATTTAAGAATAGGTCAATATCTAAATGATTGTTACCACCCACGCCATTATCCTATATAGTTTACTCCATGGATATGGTCATGGATATACAAGCTTGGATATTGAAAAAATATTTTAATGACTGTAATTTTGCAAATAATTTATAACTCCCAACGCTTAAATTCATTTAAACATGTAAAAAATGATTTGTTAAAGAAAAGTTACATATATAATAACATTATTCTCCTTGGTCATTGTTTAATTCTTTTCCTAAGGTCCAGGCACAATTTGAAGTCCAAACAATTTATTTCTTTTTGCAAAACTCAATATCTATGTGTTCTTGACCCTAACGGAAGAATGTTACATTTAATTATTTAAATGTAAGTCCAGATACTAGTTTTAAAGGATTTTGTTTTAAATTAAATGAATGTTAAAAAAAATGTCCACGAAACGTTCAACTTTAAGTGTTGCAATTTTAGTGAAAAGTGATTTATTTATTTATTCATTATTTATATTTATTCATTAAATATGTGTGTTAGGTAGTTTTCCTGTTGACATCTATTCGATTGTTAACCAAGAAAATACAACTCTAAATGAATGTTCAAATGACTGGCTTTTTTTTAAAGGTTGGAGTAAACAAAGAAGCGCAATGGTCTTTGAAAAGGGCTTTTCTTAAGAAATCGACCATTATATTGAAGACATACGACATATAATTGACCGTTCATTATGCATGGTTTTCAAAATTAAATTTCAATGCATAACTTCAAAATATTTTAGAATTTAAAAAACATATCAATACGTTACTTTCGAATCTACGGTGTTGCCGTTATCACTAAGCTGAGCCAATGTCATCGATCCCTTGGAACTCTCGCGCCTCCGTTTCTCTACGCGAGAGTTAACGTTAACGCACGCGAACTCGATAAGCGCCGCAAACACAAAGATCAAACACGTTGCCATCCAGACGTCGATACCTACACATTAAAGACACAAACCTTTTTCTATGTAATCTTATATTTGAAAGTTCAATGATTTAAAACAATATTCAAACACAATGATTTAATTATATATCTATACTATGTACTGTTATTATAATGTCAATTGAACATTGCAATGCAATTTCATAAAAAAGCTACCGAAATAGCATTTAACTATTAAACTTTCATGTTCAAATGTTTTAAAAAATTAACATATCCAAAAAGACTTGAATATTGCTGTTGTCTTTTCCCTTTTTAATAATACATGTTTGCATTATTTTATCCGCAACATAATTGTTTTTTGTTTAGTGTTTCAATGCGTGAACATAAGTTGTTCTTCAAAAATAATTACTATGAACGCACATGAAAAAAAGAACGGCAAAATGCCTTTTTTATTAAACAATGTCGCATTCGATTTTTGGTCAACAACATAATCGGTTCTCGTGAATCGCCAATAATTGCGGTAAATAACCTTTAATATATGAGACTTTAGGCAGGTCCGCCCTGGCGCCAGCACTCTGGGTCGTCATGGTAAGGACAGTGAGTAGGCCGAGCGAGATACGAGCGGGTACGGCGTCTATGTCGAGCCAGAAGGACCCCCAGGACAGCATCACCATCATAACGCTGGGAAGGTACACTTGAATGAGGTAATAGCCGGAATTTCGAGCCAGACAAAATTGCAGCATGATGCAGGTATAATTCACTGAAATACAATAAAATTATATGTGCGTGTTTAATGGCAGATTTTGCAAAGATACGTTATGGTCGAGCACAAAATCATCATAATTACCAGATATAAGCGTACGATTACTCGACACACGTCAATGAAAAACAAACAGCGCATAAGCAACTGGCATATTGTGTGTATAGGATTACTAATACACTATGGCACAGGTTTGCCGTGGTATTGTTTAAAGAGAAATATATGTATTGTATGTTGTCCCTTTTGACATGCAATTGGTTAAATTATTTAATATTGTATTATAGTATGTTAATTTTAATTAAATAATCTTTGAACAGCATTGCAGGGCAATAACTTTTGAACCGAATATATTTTAACGTTACCGTTAAATAAAATATGAAAGCATGAAGCATTGATTTAAAGACGCCATTTTGAAAATTCACGCCAGATTTATAACAACATTTTACCAATAATAACAGAATGATTGCTAGTTTTGGAAAGGAGTGTCAATTGCCTTTAAAGATTGCACGATTTTATGTCCAACAATTCTAGAATGTCAAAGCTGTTATAGACACATGTTTATGAATGTGTAGTGGTATAACACATACAGAATAATTTAATAAACATGAATTCATTTCCCTAAATAAAGAAAAAACGCAATACCATTCATAAATACAGACCACATTGCACATAGAACAATGTTTTAAACAATATTGAAATGACAGAACAGCATGCTATGCAGTACAACACACATTTACAGCTGTTTCCGCCGAACCTCCAACATAAGTTTTGTCACATCTGAGTGTTTCTCTGACTCCCAAGTCAAACTGGGCGATAATCAAGCTCTCGTCTCGCAGCACTGGTAAAGGATTCTATAGAAACACGAGATTATCCGTACTGTAACCGTCTGAAAATAGAAAAACAATCGTGAGAATAGATCTGCATCAAAAAACATTGAAACAGGGCATTATGTTATTGAATAATACCATTTGTATACACAAGACATGATACATATTCGTTCTGAGAGTTTTCGACAAAGTTCAAAAAACAAATACAAACGTAAAGGAAGATGATCAAAACTTGGAGCTTCATATTTACAAAGGTTTTCAAGGAGATGGTCCATGTTTTAATCATTTTACGTTAAGTGTTTGTTGTTGTAGATTTTTGGCAATTGCCTTATTAAAAATATAGCGGATACTGGTAACAGGAATTCTCTCCTGATATTGTTAATGTAGTTTATATTTTCGTCTATTGTAGATTGTTCTCTTAAATCGTGGAATGTCCTCCGTTCAATTTTAATGCACATGCATATCCATTTTGTCTTGTCATATACCTAACGTTTGCGGCAAGAGGACCTAATCTATTGCCTTAATTAAAAATATAGCGGAACCTGGTAACAGGAATTCTCTCCTGATATTGTTTATGTAGTTTATATTTTCGTCTATTGTAGATGTTTCTCTTAAATCTTGTAATGTCCTCCGTTAAATTTTAATGCACATTCATATCAATTTTGTCTTGTCCTATACCTAACGTTTGCGGCAAGAGGACCTCATCAATTTTTAACTTTTTTGAGCAAACACAAATCATGTTCCCATACATAAGACCCCAATGGACGCTTTGATAAAAACCAGTTGCTGTTCACAGACGTTTCTAAACAGTCCTAAGTTTGTTAAACGACAATGCAGGCATACAAAGAACCGTCATCAACTGCTGAACAACTACTCACAACTTTCCATAATCACATGACACGTCTGATTATCTAGGGGAAATTTCCTAAGGTCCATATTGCATTAAAGGGTGGCGGTGATTCTACAAACAAAAGTAAGACATACCATTTTAGTGATATATAAAAGAATTAAAATGAAAAGATCTTAAAACAATATAACTATATTCACAGGAACAACATTTCTGATTTCACTTATGTGACTTCGCTCTAAAACGGCTCAAATCAATGCAACTTAGTTTAAACCTATTAATTTTAGCTCGATTGCATCGAAAGCCTGAGGCTTATTGAAATGCTCTCGAGTCCGTTTCCTGGGACTAGAACCAGTACTTGGTGTCTTTTGGGGAAGATCTAAAGAACGCTCCAATAGTGGGGATCGACCCCGTGACCTCCCGATCGCTAGGCGGACACTATATCCATTACGCAACGGCGACCTTTTTAGTTGCAACTTTTATAAACCATGCAACGTTTTTATTGAAATATGGAGTTTTACATTGCATTGTTTTACAGCTTAAACACAAATATTGATCCAGTTCATAAAATAAAGTAAATACTTATTTCTTTAAATATTCATTTGTTCTGCAGTTAGTGTCAATGTTAAAAATATCCTATACGTTTAATAATATTCACCGTATGCTATACTGCACCCGTCCCTCAGGGTAGATGTGCATCAGTTTATTGGGCACCGTAACCACGTGGAAGGATGCTTTCTTCTCATTGGAAATGAACAAGTCTGGCACCCAGATCTAGTCCATTGTTCGAGAATCCAGCTCGAGGGCTTCGTGAAGGCAAGTCGGGAGTCCTTCCACGTCTGATCCAAGAACATACCGATCGAGAAGTCCTGAAACAGTTTAAATAATAACGTTTGAATGATGTTCAATACATGTAGTAGACTTGCTCAATAATTAAAATATTTTATGACTCGCACGAGTACCAATATATGAAAAAAACAGAGACCTTTTGAGAGCATTTCTTAAACTTTAACAACATTGACAATTGCTTCTACAAACACGTATAGGATGCTTTCCTTCTGCAACCGCTCACATTTCACTGTCTTATTGTGTGTTAATTATTCATGACTGAATGGGACTCATTCATCTATTGGGACAGTGATTGAAGTTTGTCGGTAAACTGCTAATTTTAACTACTGTAAAACTCCATTATACGGACAGGAATTGAATTTAAGAAAGGAAAAAATACAAAAGTTGGCACCAGAGGAGCTCGAATCATTCCATTTTGATAAAAAAGCTATTGTTTCAACCTCAAAGCAATCCTGGCAGTTTTTTTTTACTTGAAATAAATGTAAACTGTATATAATTGATCCATTTGTTGTAACAAAATTAAAGGGATACAACAGAATAATTGTAAACTATTAAATCGTTTCACGTTTATAACGCTATACAATTTCATCAATTTTAAACGAAGCTATACTTTCAGTATGAGGCTACGTTATATGTTGTATTTTGCTCCCTTATTTATAGTGTTCTTTTATTGGTTGAATCCGTGACAAAAGGTTATCAAACTGCCATGTCTACAATCTGTGAACAAATCCTTTCAAGAATGTGTGTTATTCTTCCGCCCAATTGAAGAGAAGTAACGAAGCAAATCAAATCATAGCATAAATTCCAACAGTTAAATACGTCATTACAAAGCAGAAATGTGTTTTAATAGGACTTGTTCAATAGTTTGAGGAAAAAACAACAACCTTATTTAGTAACTGACTTCCCATGATTATATATTGAATGTATAGGTGTTAATGCCATAACATTGAACCTTTCCACAGAACATTTTCATGATATATTATTCAACAATGATTATTTCGATGACTATTCATTTAACTAAGGATAAAAAGTACCGCAAAATGGTGGTGTATTATTAGTTTCACTGTTAGTAACTGATGGTGTATGGGATATACACCCTCAGTAATTTCATACCATACGAGAGCGGAGCTCGAGTATGGTATGACATTACTGATGGTGCATATCCCATACACCATCATTAACTAACAGTGTAACGATTATATCTCACCGACTACCTTCATAATATATAATATAAAATATAAAAAATATACAAAATAAAATATATAATATATAATATATATATACAATATATTATATATTAATAACAGTGTAACGTATAATATATTATATATTATATATTAATAACAGTGTAACTTATTATATATAATAAGTTACACTGTTATTATTATTATTAATATATTATATATTATATTTTATATGTTATATATTATATATTATATATAATAATTATATATTATATATCATACGTAATAGGTTCCCGATCCAAATGCATACACATGAAATAACTAAAATTTGTTTTCTATTGATTGCAATACGTTCCTGATTATCTTGCTGGTTTGCATGTGCCTTTTTTAAGTGAATAAAAACACACACTATAAATCGCAGAAATTAGGAGTATGTCTTTCTAATTAACAAGATAAACCCGACTTGTAAAGTTATTCTAGATACAAATACACACTAATTTATATGTTAGCACTTAGTGAGATCCATGGATACATAAACACTACTTATCAAATACTCCTGAGAATAATATTCGTATTTTCCTCATGAAAGACACATTCATAATAAATGAACAAATTAAAGTGATTTCTCTCTCTCTTTTTGTCGATAGTCACACCATCCTTATATAAATTCTTATATGTGCGTACATACCTTGAAGCCACTACGTTATTGTCATCTGTAAACAGATGGGTAAGCACAATTCCCGAAGGAACAAAAACAGTTTCAGCAGGGCTGAATGTAACAACAAACATTGCGCGAATAACTCACTCATCTTACAAAAAAAGTGATTGCATTTAAATATGAATTGTTTTATAAGAAATTGTAAAGCTTAAGTATGTTCTGTGTCTTGTATCCATCATTTGTATCTAACTAACTAAATACGACATACGTACGCAATTACCTGGTTATTTTTGTGAACATCTAATACCTCTAAGTATGATACGCATACACCAAATCAGCTGTTATAAAACCCCACTTAGCAAGTATGTACTGATTTACCTACCAAACGCATACGTAGTCTCAGAAATATGCAGTGGTAAGTAGTGTGATACGCTCGACACATACATACATGAATATGATATTATTATTATTCAAACTATCAAATATGTTCAACACACCAACAGAACATTGTGTTTTAAAAGTCTAACTTTCTTTTCAATTGAGACAGATTGTTTACAATATACAGAATATACCTGCAGTCCGATCCTTTATAACGATGAAAGAAAATATATGAACACACGTGAATTATAATTGACCTCAAACAATTAATACCTGCAAGTAAATAGGGCTATTTTACTGAACCGTACGTGAAAATAATGTGCAGCAAGAAAGGTGTATACATAAGTCGCATTTCTTTTAAAGAAACTTAAACATGCAAAAGCAAATACAATGGAATATATTGTGCCACAAAAACAATTAAAAAGGGAGCATTTTGTATCTCAAACAATCTATGTTACCAGACCACATCTGGCCTTCACATTGTGTCTGTTGCTTTAAGGAACACTGATTTTTTATGGGTTAACTTTTTTTATTCATGGAATTTAATAACAACCAAAATTACACGTTAAAAGGAATAATTTATTGAAAAAGAGCCATGCGTTTAAGTTTGAATAAACGTTCGTCTTTCGATTATTGTTTCTTTATTTTTTGTTAGATTTATATATATGTTTTCACGATTCATATAAAAATGGTATAGACGTACATTGTGTTGTGTTCATTTGATTCAAGAAGACCGTTTTGCAGAAATCTTGGATTTGTTAATGTCTGTGAAGAATCTTTACTACATTTAACTTAATACTGTTAAGTATAATGAATATAATGTATAATCGTGTTTTAAGGTTGTTGTTTGTTGAAGTCTTTAGGGTTTATAGTCTAATATTGATAGTAATATTCAACCAACTTTCACTTCATCCACACGGGGTTATAAGTCGTCCGTTAAAACTCGAAACACTACGCAGTCACGACATATAGGTTTATTTCCCTGATAGAGTTTCACAACTAGACAAAGGTAAGAGCCAGTTAATCCGATATCCATTGAATTCCATTAAAGGCAAATCGACTGGAAGTTTTGATAAAAGCCCCAGTCCTCAGAAATAGCTTCCAAATATGTCTCCGTTGGAATTCACCAAACTGTCGCAGACACAAATATGAAAATAGCATAAAGCTTCCTCTGCAATTGCTGACGGATTTTATAATCGAAGGGAAAATAACTCTTTAGAAAAAGATATGATTTACCAATCTTGGATAATATTTTCACAAATAATGGTGAAATGGTCTTCTACATTTTTGATAGATTTTCATGCAACATTATGTAATACATTAATATTATTAGGAACATATTTTCCTCGTTGTCATTCTATATAAGACTAACTATATAAGATTGTTATTGCCCGCCAAGCACCACCATCGAGATCAAAGTTACACTTTGACATCCACAATCGAGATACGCACGCGTTACATCGCTACATCTGTTTCAACGCGGTGTGTTGAGGGTTACTTTCACCTTCAGTTATAGCTACAAATTGAGGGTTTTTATCTGCGTTTTCAATGCTTTTGTTGTCAGTTATTTCCATTCCATCTCAGAGGATACTTATTGCAAACACAAAATGACATAAATAATTAACCAATGCTGATGAGGTCGAATAAAAATCATTCCAGACCTTTACTTATTATCGTAATACAATGGAAAGAGCACAAAATGTAACATATGTTACGCTTAAGAAACTGAGGACGCCTTATTGGATAAACCTTCTAATGTCATTTCAGGTAATAAATCATACATTTTACGGTTTTGAACATGAAATTATGTTCCGGATCTTAAAATTGTCGTCAAAGTTGGGATCTTCATAACACGGATATAAATTTACGCCAAATATTAATGTATAAAACATATTAAAATTGATATTTTTCCATGACCTTCTTGACAAAGGACAATGCGCCATCGTGCAGATACTTCAGATTTATGCATGGTTTGAAGAAATAATATGACGAAAGTTTTCATAAGTGTCGCAAAAGATATTTGTGTTGTATGCTTGGTGATTAATTGTGTCGTGATGTTTACAAATATACATAAGGTGTCATTCACAAAAGAGGAATACGAATCTACAGATGCATTTCCAAGAGGAAAAGTCTCCAAGATAATGGCCCAAGAGGGTTACCATTTAGCCCAGTTTGTGCTAAAATTGCTAGCTTTGATGAAGGTATCGCATTGTATTACTGGCTTATGAATATCTACTCAATGATCTATTTACCACATTGATTTATTTCAATGTGTATTCAAATTGTCTTGTGTATTAAATACCTTAGGCTATTTCATGTTAATGCTAATGTACACAATGCCTTGGTTGAATTTATTTAATAATAATTCTCTATATAAACTTTACTGTTGAAGTTGTCAATAATTAAAAAGGAAAATGTTTCGCAATAGTTCATTTAACATATATCGTCCAGAACAATAGCTATGTGGGTTACGAAAATCATACAACCGCGAAAGATCGTTACTTCACAAAAACTATTATTTATAAGCAGACCGCTGACATAGACCAACTTTGAATACAATACCAGCATGAAAGCCCTGTGTATAAATGAGGAGCATTGGACAGTTTTGTAATGTTGTTAAAAATCAATGACAGAACATTGTTCTAAAATAAATGCAATATTCAATATTGGCGGTTGTACGTAATGCTCACCTTCTTCATAATTTGGTGGTATCCGTGGGTCGTAGCCATCGAGCAGTCTGTCCAGGGTCTTCTGTCTGAACAATTAGGAAAGTATCTTTTTGAATAAAGTTTTGTTTTATAGAATCAGAACACAATATTATAATAATAAGTTTTGTATAATATTACCAAATACCATATTGGTTAAATATCATAATAAAACACGTTCTATTGACATTTCAAAACATGGACGCATATGTTTTAAATAACAGTAAGCACGTCACTCAAACGTGAACATGAACACCATTATAAGAAAAGTGTCCTTTCATAAAGCTATGGATATATTAGGTAAATGCATACCCAAAAAAATATCGAATGACACATTGCACATACATTGTAGAATATATGCAAAGATTTTCTACTATACAAAACGGTCAAGACAAAAATCAGACAGGAACTAATAAACCACTATATACCTTATGCCCGCTCCTGTTGTCTTCTCCAAGCCAGGTGACGACACGTTATCTTGAATTGCATTTGAAGGCAGTGACGTCATCGCTTGAGGCGTCGTTGTTTCTGATTGGCTGATCGAGGTTGTCATAATCACGGTTAACAGCAGATGGACGAATGACCCACATGGCCGGTTCCGTACTCGGCAGGTAAACATATTGACTGAAATTGATCTCTACAAATTACATTATTGGATTTTTGAAAACCCAGATATTGTCATGTTTGTACGGCTTTGGCAATACTGAAGAAGTAAAATTACTGTGTAACGATGATACGATAATTTGGTATGGAGGCCATATAAAACGCTGTATTTAATAAATACTAGACTAATCAAAAAATTTGTTTATATGTTTGACTATGTAACTTTGAAAATAAGTTGCTTGAACCCTCTTGCAATTGCGATTTTGATCTGGGAACATCAAAGGATGTTTGAAACAAACAATAACATACAAACATATATTCTTTATCATATTGATACAATATGAGTCTATGCAACTATAAACCTTTCTAAATATAATCGAGATACTTTACGGTGTACATACTGCTCTTTCTCAAAGAACATAATTTGTAAAGGCGACATCCTGTAGTCATTTTAATAATATTTTTTTAAGAATAGATTTTTAATCAGTGTCATTTTCTCCAATGTATAAATAACGAATACAAAAATCAAACATACCAAGCAAATACTCTTCTAAGAACACGAAAACACAAGCCGAGATGAATTCCAAGTAAACTTTATTTTAAAAAATAAATCAAAAACAATATTCGTATATTTGAATAAAAATCAGACATAATATATGACACGTTTAGTCGGATTATATTCGTTTCCTTTTACTAATGTGTAGCACATACATATTTAATAACAATGCAAACAATTTGTTCGAGCTGTGTCAATGGAAATTGATACTTCAAGAAAAATAAGATCCATTTCATGAAGCCACGACTTGGTCGCCATTTTATATTAATAACGAATACTACTCGCCTTTACTCGTTATCGTATTCATTAGTGTTAGTTAGTATAGTATAATGGAATGCATGAATTGTGATTTTTCAATTGTATTAAAAAAAACATAATTATGTTACTCGTTTCTTTTGTGTATAATAACGAAGAATTATATAAAAAATAACGTGAAGCAAATTTAGCACGCGAGTTCAACTTTCGTTCAATGTTAATGGTGAAGTTGCATTATGTAGAGTCATTTTAATACGCAAGGGTTGTGAAATCAGATTTAGTTTCTGGATTTTCACTTCTTTATATTAAACAGACCAGCATAAAGTATCCGGCTATAAAAGTGTGTATCATATGACAAATATGACAAAACAAACGATCTTGATAAAATATACCTATGCTTGCATGTGCAATTAAACGGTATCACTGTTTTTGCTATGAATTATAACTAACGCTCTGAGAAAAGCAATACAAAAGTTAACCGATGAGTTCGTGTAACCATTTAGAAGTTTAATTGTAATTGAATTTAAATGCATTCTCTTTGGGTTTGAATTATGATGTTATGTTAACTGTCATTTGCATGTAATCGTTTGTGAATACATCTGGGCCAATTGTGAGGTTTGAATCATCTTACCCGGTTACCCACCCCCNCCCTCCGACACCTTAAATATGTATTTACAAACCAATTATACATTTCGCTAGTGTTTCATCTTTTCAGCTATAAACGATACCTTTTGCTGTATTTCCTACAATGTGACATATCAAAACATAACACTTATAGCACAGGACATGTATAATCACATCGGCATGGGCTCAAAAAATGCATACATACTTTAAAATAGTATACTGTCATTATTTGATCGACCGATACTTTATAATATACAATGACTTCACGATGTCACAATCATGATCAGACATGTTCCTGAGCGTTTCTGTTTTAATACCGTTTTATGGGAGTAGTTGGAGAAGTTGCAGGAGGAAAACTTATAGGTGTTTGTATACAGATAAATAACTTAATAGCTAAATAATTTTCGATTTCAACATGATGGATATGTGTGCAAATTAAATGAAAAATATATTTCTATAACTCTATGCTCATGTTCGAAACTGATTTTACGATATTTATCGATGACTAAATGATCTTTTTCAATACATTTTGAATAAAATAACATCTTAAATAACATCATCTAAACATTATTGAATCAACTGCAAAGAATGTTCATGTAAAATTGTCAATGTGACACCTCTATGTTAACAACTTAATATTTAATTTATATAAGTATTTTGTTATAACATGTCTCTCTCAATGATCGAAAGCTGGGACCAACATTTAAGCAGAGTTATGAATAATTTTGCCTCGAACATTCAGATTAAGATTTCCTTGAGGCAAATTATAATGATCATGATTACTCTGTTGATTTAAAGGCCAAAATTATTCAATTACATCCAGTTATGTAACTATGGAACTGGAATCACCTTAATACAGTCTGATTATGTTTATGTTATTAAGCTCCACATGATTGTCAGACTTACGAACCTGCAGACGTTCCTCTGGGCAAAGATCAAATTAAAACAAAAACATTTCCTTCGTTTCTTCATAAAACAAAAAACGTATTAGGACTTCTTCCACATATTCTCCAAAATGCTATCGGATTCCTTTTTGAGGTTTCCTCCGTGCACATATAACAAACACATTGCAATATTACTATCAATTGTGATGAAGTATTCCTCTATATATGATGATTCTAATTCTATATTGAGTTAGGTTACAGCATCATTTTTTCAATTAGTACATATACACATTAAGATATAAACATCAAATAGGCAGGCATACATTGTTGCACATTACACAATATGTACCTATTGGAGTAACAGGATTCGCAATTTTTAGTTATCGAGTTGATAAAACTAGTGATCTCGCGGTGCTCAGATACAATTTATGGTTTGCTGTATTCGATAAAAATTTCGTAATAGTTAATAGTATTCATGTTTATAATGGTCTGAACTTACAAGCAATACGCTTATATTTTAAGTTGTTGTTTAAAACGTTACGAAAGCCATATAATCCATAAATGCATGTTTATATTCATTGCAAATATGTGTTTAACAAAAAATTACATTTTGTTTTTAATCGCCATTATCATATCATGCTACAATGATACGGCATAAACAATACTCACTCGAATGAAACCAACAAATCCAATGCTTCACGGTTCACCACTATCACTGCTAAACGTCAGTTTACTCCCAAATTTCTCAATCAGCAGATACAGTATCACGGCTCAAACATCCTCCCGATTCTGCCAAGAGCATTGGGAAGACGGACACTTATGAATCCTCGCTCACTTTCAGTGTTTGACTCTCCGCTTGGGGGAATAGTATCGGTATCATGGGTACTGCGAGGATCAATAGCCGTACGCCAATTAGCTAGTAGTTCGAGACTGACAGAAATAATAAGAAATGTTAAAGAACAAATCTTATTAATCTTATTTACAACTCGATATGCTTAATATACTTGATATTCGCAGTCCGCTCCAACAATGAAGATGAGAAACTATTTTGTTTCGAAATGATAGTTGATTTAACGGGAACGAATATTCGGAAATCGGCCGAATATTCGAATCCCAATTGCATATTCAAATATTCGTGTTTTCACGAAGTGCAAAGTCGCATTTTTGGTTCAGTGAAGACGACTTTCGTCTATCAGTGATTGTTTTGATAACAGCTGTCATCAATTAACGAGATGATAATTGGCGTACGGGAGGGAGCCAGAAGAGGGGTAGTGACTGTATTGGTTTTATCTGAAAGTTTGCAAAGGTGTAAATACACCGTGTTTAATCTCTTGAATATCTCAGATAATTGACATGTTATTAACACTTTAGCGTCTCGCAATTCAGACAACTGAGGCAACCAAACTTGCGTAACCTTAAATTGGCCAATCATTTTAATTTTAATTGCTATATCCATGTATTAAATCCATGATAATCTTATCAGAATTTAGTTACTCAAATAATTTTGTTTGAAATAAGTATACATTTATTTAGTCTCGAGAGCGTTTATTTGCAACTCTCTATATGTTTTAGATACATCTACAATTTAGAGTTAAAGCAAGTTAAATCAATTCACAATGCCACCCTCGCGTATTCGGAATTATTTTACGCGCTCAAATGATAAGACGAAATACATAAGAATCACGGTACAGGTGTAGCGTGACAGTTATGTGTTAACGGGAAATTTCATATATCTTTTAAATATAAAATGAATAAAGTGAAATCAGGAACATTGTAATCAATTATCGTTTTTAAAAATGATTACTCTATCCCCTTTTTAAAAGCTACGTTTAAGTTAAGCGGGGTGTGTGCCAAATAGGAATAGTACTTCAGACGTTTGTAAGTTCGGACAATTAAATCTAATGTTCAAAAATCAAATCTTCGAATATACATTTATTCGAATAGTGAAAAATGAATGTTCGAATATCATTTTTAGTATTCATTCTCATCCATAATTTTAACCAACTACTAATGGTTTCTTTATCCAGCATACACGATTTGCCTGTCGTTTTTGTTTGTGATTAAATTGCCTCATAATACCAACTGTATAAAACGTTCCGAGTATTTTGCATTAATGTTTGCAAGCTTATGTAAACAATACACATTTCATTTGGCTCATAAGAGAAACGAAACGTAAATATTATTTTATCAATTGTGTTTATTATTGTTATTTTGTTCTAAATAGCACTTATTTATACGATTTTAAAGGGTTCATATCGACGACTATGTCCATTATATAGAAAAGAAGTCAATCGAAGCACACTTTTCCCAGATGTATTTATATTTTTTACATGACAATGGCCTCTCTTAAATGACTAACATTATTCGGTGAAATTGTGATGAAACTAATGCGTATTACAAATTACACAATCAAGCTCAAACCATGCACTTAAACTTAGCTATGTTTTAAATTCACATTTCGCCACAAGATCACCGTGAGTAAACACTTCCTGTATTGTCGAAAGCCAGTAAAGAGTGATATTTCAAGACAAAAATACTATAAAATCTTTGAATCTTATATTGTCCCGAATGCGATATTTGCTTTCATCAGCTGTAAACAACATTAATTGTATTATGTCCACAGGAAGCATGAAACGATGATGTTGCATGGACTTGGACAATCTGAACACTCGCACGGATATTCAACGATTTTTTATTACCATAAGGCACGTGTGTTCTCCGTTTAATTTGCATTCACCTGTCAACATAAGTAATAAAAACATCAACAAAATCATCGCTTACAATTCAAACAAGCATACACTTCAAACGATACATGTTTTACTGTATTCACCTGTTTCTCACAATTTTGACAATTAGTTACACTTGGCACAGGTCTGATTTGTAGAATCAAATGGGCATGGGCACATCAATTTTACCAGTCTTCACAATAAAATTCATCCATTCTTGGAAATAATACACGCTCCTAATTTAATCGACCGATAATTTTATGTCACAATAATGATCAGACGTTTGTTTTTGAAACGTTTCAGTTTCAATACTGTAATAAGAGCGATATAACTACATTGAATGAGAGACGTTGTGTTTGAATTGTTCTCACAATCGAAACCCTATACTTTAACTCGTTATGTCTATGTTTTAAAAAAAATGGTATTTTAGCTCAAATTAGTGTAGGGTTAATTGTATAGCACAAATTGCAGGCGTTCCGACAATAAGGTCTGGAACTGGATTAAGTCAAAAAATATTTATATCTTGGGACTTTATTTATAAAAAACATGTTCTAAAAAAAAACATTGTGTTGTAATAACCAGGGTGTCAGCCCACTTTGTTAAATGCCGACGCATCAGGAAAACAAAAAGTTGTTTATTAACCGATACCGATATATCAACAGTATTTTATTTTTTTTACATGATGGATATTTGTGCAAATTAAATGATAATTTTTTTTTATAACATTGTGCTCATTTTCGAGACTGCTTTGAGTTATTTCTCAATAATTAAATCCGGGAGCATCATGATCTATTTCAATATATATAGAGTAAAATAACCTCTTAAATTACCTCAGCTATACATTATTAAATCAAATGCAAAGTTATTTAATGTAAAACTGTGCATGTGATAACTCTGTGTTTACTAGCTATAATAAGTTGTCTTTCTAAATTCGGTTTTAGATTTTCCTGAAGAACATGAGAATGACCATGATTACGCTGTTGATTCAACGGTTACGGTTATTCTTTTGAAAGCCAGTTATGTTACAATAGACTGGTATGACCTCAATAAAGTAGGTTTATGTAATTAGGATCCACATGACTATGAGTCGGAATAACCTTGCTGTATTTGATAAAAAGTCCTTTACAGTAAAGATTATTCATATTTTAAATGATCTTTGAACGTTCATTCAATTCGCTTATATTATACGTTGTTGCAAACGTTAAGAAAGCCATAGCATCGATAAATGCACGTTTATATTCATTGCAAAGATTTATTTAACGCATCAGTACATATGAATAAAAAATATCGCCGTTAGCATATCGTTCCACAAGAATATGGAAAATACATTACTCACTTGGATGAACCCAACTAATCCAATGCTTCACGGTTCACAACTTTCACTGCTAAACGTGAGTTTATTCCCAGATTTATTCATCAGCAGATAGAGTATCACAGCTCAAACATTCTCCCGATTCTATGCAGAGCATTGAAAGAAGCGCACTTATGAATCCTCGCTCACTTTCAGTGTTTGACTCTACGCTTGGGGGAATAGTATCGGTATCTTGGGTACTGTGAGGATCAATAACGTTATGCAAAATAGCTAGTTCGAGACTGACAGAACTTAAAGCAACTGTTGAAGAAAAAATCTTATTCACAACTCGATATGCTTAATATACTCGATATACGCATTCTCCCCCAACAATGAAGATGGGAACACAAATAAATCAGTTTATTAACATGCGTAGAATAACATTGTTGATCGTCATATCACTCTGATTGATCGTAGGTACTCTCAACCTAAAAAATACCGCTCAACTATGAGAAAGGTACGTGGGCAAATATTAAATTATTCGTTCGTGGAAAAAAGTAGAAAAAAACAAATGGTCATTACTATTTTGCTAGAATGTAATTGCTGCTGTTTTTTGGTAGTTGGAAAATTGGTCTACTAAAAATTACTTTGTTTTATAATCATTAAAACTCTAGCCTATAAACTTGTATACGCATATAATACGTTTTAACATTATGCATATGTAGTTAACATTTAATAAGAACATACAAACGAATCTTTCCATTGTGAATCACAGTGTTAGACATTCCTGAGTTGAAGTGAACAAACGAATCATTAATAAAAATGTGGTGTATAAGCTGAAATCTGGTTTAAGCTTATGCAGTTGTTATGGTCATTAAGAGAAAACTCCGCAATACTCGATGCCTGATATACAAAGGAGAAAATAAGTCGAATGACATATTTGAACAGGGTAGCATCTGACCGGACTGCTTGACTGCTCTATACTATAAAAAAAATGCACGGTGTGTGGTCACATTGGCGGACAGCGTAGCTCTGACCAGTTTGTGAGAATGTGAAGACTGGTCTGGAGCTATGCTAATCGCATATGACATGACTCTACTTCGCCTGACGCGGCTCAATTTTACGTATGAATCAAAACATGTAATGTGACTCAACTTCGCCTGACGCGGCTCAATTATACGTATGAATCAAAATATATATATTTGACTCAACTTCGCCTTACGCTGCTCAATTATACGTATGAATCAAAATATATAGATGGGACTCAACTTCGCCTGACGCGGCTCAATTATACGTATGAATCTAAATATATATATTTGACTCAACTTCGCCTTACGCTGCTCAATTATACGTATGAATCAAAATATATAGATGAGACTCAACTTCGCCTGACGCGGCTCAATTATACGTATGAATCAAAATATATAAATGAGACTCAACTTCGCCTGACGCGGCTAAATTATACGTACGAATCAAAATATATAGATGAGACTCAACTTCGCCTGACGCGTCTCAATTATACGTATGAATCAAAATATATAGATGAGACAAAACTTCGCCTGACGCGTCTCAATTATACGTATGAATCAAAATATATAGATGAGACCAAACTTCGCCTGAGGCGGCTCAATTATACGTCTGAATCAAAATAAATAGATGAGACTCAACTTCGCCTGACGCGGCTCAATTATACGTATGAATCAAAATATGACATGAGACTCAACTTCGCCTGAAGCGGCTCAATAATAGGTATAAAACAAATAATATAAACGTACTAACGGATAGTAAGTTATAGTTTATATTGTCCAACAAATTGAATTTACACGGGCATTGATTATAATGAAATGTATTTAATATAATATAAAGAAGTGAAACTCCAGAAGCTGCAGCAGTATTGCATTTCTATCATACACACCTTCGTGGTCCTTTATTTATGGCAAGGGACCAATTGCCAAAACGGTACAGTACGGCACAAAACGAAACAACATATACACATAGTAGAATAAAGCTGGGTTCACCGCCTTGGAACGGTCAATGCTAAGCACTATGGGTTTAAACCGGTTATAGAGCGCTCAACCTCACACTTGGCCCAGCAATATTCATGATACATATAAGTGTTAATAAAATTTAACCTCATAGCATTGCAACTCAAAGTAGACAGTAATAAAAGGGAATAAACCATCAATAAAACGTGAAAATAAACGAATGGCATACACACAGAAATATTTAGGCTAATTATAAAATTAAACTAACACTGTATAACTAGATATAAATTGCAGGTAAAGAAAACCAAACCTAACTTAGTTTAATTTAAACAATGCTGGAGTCCATTAGCATAAAGGCTTAATCAGACGAAATATGACCGATTATATGTAATGGTATTTCCATAATGCATTAACACTGATTTATGTATTATTTCAGATTGTCCTGTTCGATTTCTCATGCAGTTACAAGCATAAAGAGCATAAGATAATCATCTCTAGCATGTTAATCATTCTGATAAGTACTCCATTACATTCACATGATACCCTTATACAACACCAAATTCCGTTGGTGATTATTAACGCAACAAAAATCAATCGATGAGAACACAGTTTCATGCGATACTTGTAATTTAATAAATATAAAAATGATCCAGCGAATAAAACAAAATATAAATGCTAATGCTCCACTTTGCATGATGCAACCAGATTTAATACTGGTCTGTGGATATTGAACGCTGTGAAATTATAACAGTGTTCTGGCTCAGTCCGTCACAATAGGAATGGTCTTGTGGCAGACGTGAAATGCTAGCAGACTTGCGTGCAAGAAATTGCCGAATCTAGAGAGCTTAGAGCAGGCTACAATGATGATTGGCACATTCGATGTTAATTATGAACATCTAATACATACCTCAATTTAATTGTAATTCATCTCATCCCAAATGCAAGTTAGTTAACAAAATAATTATATGAGCAGAGTATTGAAATATAATTTAAATAAAATATCAAATTATAACAAAAATTAAACAAAATACAAAATTCTCTTTTTTTTTTTCTTTTTTTTTGTTAAAATATATTCCATTTTAATTTCCCGCAACACTATCTTTTCATAACAGACACTAACATGGTGCATGAACATGTGTTGAATATATTGTACCACAAAAAAAAGCATTTTGTATCTTGTTAAATCTTTGTTTCCAGAACACATCTAGCGTTAAACTTTTGGCTACTGCTTTAAGGAACACTGATTTTCTTATGGGTTAATTTATTTTATGAAATATATAACGATATATTCGTTGATTTTGAGTGTTAATGGGGCTTCAACTAAAATAGTTAGAAACCTCTACGCCAGTGTTTTACTTCGTTTTATCGGCCATTTTGCATTGATTTACGAAGACATACTCAATTTTCATGCAAGGAAATCACAAGTTTTAAAATTGTGAAATGAATGTATACATTTTTAATGGATTATCTGCAATGTTTGCGTAAATAACGTTACATAAATGTAAATATCCCTTAAATTTACCACCGAAATTTAAATGTGGTAATACAATCATCAAAATTAATGGGTTTTTTTTCACTTTTTTGTAACTGTTTTGAAACCTTCACTTCCCAAAACAAAAGAGTGACGAAACCTTCATAGATAAATTCTCGTAAAAACAACTACAATCGCGGACGTATATGTTTTCTAGATTTTAAACAACTTATAATGAACTATTTCAATGTAAATAGGAACGGAACGATGAAAAAGCACCTCATATATTGTGCTTTGAGGTTATATGTTCATTATTGAACATACTCGTACTGATTCAGAAATTGGTAACAATTCGTATAGTGATGAAATTATAGTCACGTGTCAATTCACTACCATTTTCACTTTTATACTGAAGTTCTCAAAATTAAACTGAAAATATTTAATTTGTTCCGCGTTATGTGGTTATTGTCAGTTTACCGTTATGTTGTTTATATTGTATATTGCACTTTTAATTTATTTCATGTCATGTGATGGTGATATCATTATATTCAGTGCATTGGAAATTAATTTTTGGTATGACATATAAAAATCTCATATAAACAAATGATACCACACCTGATGAAACACGTTGCTTCCAACTATCCTCTGTTCATTACTTATTGTTTTCCAAATGTAAACGCTGGTGAAAATGGACATTTTATTACTACAAAATGTTGCTTAATTATTATATATGTATTTGTCGTACTTCATAGATAATATGGATATAAACCGTGTTTATTTGTGTTTATGTTGTTTTGTATTGTGCTGTTTTGTGCTGTTTTGTACTGTTTCGGCAATCGGTCACTTGCCATAAATAAAGGACCAACTAATTGTTTGTAATAAGATTTCAATACTGCTCCAGCAGCTGGAGTTTCACTTCTTTATATTGTAGGTATGAACGATAGGCTGTGCGAATTCGAAAAAGTGGTAAGACGTTATCGTCTGAATGTGGATGGAATTGATGATCGCCTAAATCAGGAACATGGTGACAGATTGTCACCGAGAACACTTTGACTGGGGAATGTAGCTTTCTTCAAGAAGACGCTTGTTTGCGTAATAACATGATTTAGTTGATAGTGACATAAAAAGAATCATTGGCTAAAATGTATATTCAAAACACACACATTACCACATTTTTTTATCTTAGGCGATATTAGATGGCCTCGACAGACTGATTTACTTTTGTTGTTATTTCTGTGTTTGTTATTGCCACTGTATAAATGACCATTCTATTTATAATTATGTTGCAAATGCGTACTTGCGACGAACCATTCATCGATACCTCAATATAATATACAAATGTGTGCACAATTGCGTTTGCCCCATAAACAGCATCAAGTATGTTTTAGAGACAGGTGCCTTCAATGAGGGAGAGTTCATAAAACACTCCAACATCAGACCGATATTTTTCCGGACAACTACTACTGGTTTTAGAGGGTTACTTTGAAATGCTTTCTCAATTAGGCTCATGGGTCTCTTCAGCCGACTTAAACCAAGTTTTACAATAGCTCACTTTCTCGATCATCACGTTTGTCTGTAGTTATGCACTTGTTGTATTTGTGTTTTCGGTCATTTGGACGCCATGTTGAATTTTTATGTTACGTTTTAGACTAACATAATTTTTTAATTATCTGGCTGTGTTCTTTGCCCCCTGAAACCTAGGTATATACACTAAAATCATCAAATTTGAGTGGATACTTACATTTTTATTATTATCATAAGTAGGTTTTGGCGGCCATGTTGAAGAAAACTACTTTCCAGAGGTCCGATTTGGGTAAACATTTGATATGTTATAAAGGACATTCTGCCCTACCAGGATCATTTAAAATACCTTTTGTAGCAATGTTTTGGGGATTGATAGTTTTTTCCATATATTGACCCTACTAAGGCACATATGAAGCAAATGGAACAAAACACATACCTATATAATCATTCATTGTTAAAAAAGGCACACTTATATTTATGGAAACAAAACGCATAGATATGTTTTCTGAAATAAGCTCGCTTGTATTAAAAAAGCATACATATTTGATCATTTGTTTTCTAAAAGAAGCGCACTTGTAGTAAATTAAACAAAACGCATACCTATTTGACCATGTATTATCAGAAAAGGGTTCACTTGTACATAAGGAAACATAACTCGGTAATGTCCATTTGGTAATTTTTTGAGAGAAAAAGACACATATGAAGCAAAGAAAACAAACACGTGTTTAAAGTGAATCGCTTTAGTTGTGTTGATATACGTTTCCGTGGTACGCAATCCGATTATTTATTCAGAACATTGTGACATGTGAATATATTCTGGCACGAGGCCATACGTTTGTCTTAATACGGTGATAACCGTTAATAATAAGCTTTAGAGGAACGTAAGATCCCTGAATTATTAATCGATTCTAATGGAGAATACATGTTTATTGTTTAAGAGCTTTCATGATTCTATATTCTGGATTTTAAAATTACACTACCGTTGGACAAACCAATACATATCACTACACCGCAACCCATTGTCTTAATAATAAACCAGGCTTCTGACATATTAATCTGGTTTTCACTCAAATTTCTTACTTTCTGCATAAACAATATAGGTAGATTGAAAATGTGTGAAAATGTCACATTTTTGTCCAATCTTTATACAACTTGAGTGGGACTTATTTCACTCACTTGAGTTCAACGTGCTTATTTTGAGCTATTGGGCTCAGTTTATGTCCGGTATCCGTCGTATCCATCGTGAGTTGTGCAGTGTAAACTTTTAGTACTCTATAAGCCCACATTTGGCCACAATTTTTATGAAATGCCTATCTTAAAAATATCAAGACCATGTTCAAATCTGAGTCATGGGCGTCTAAAAACTAGGTTACCATGGAAATCTTGACGATGTTAAACATGAACATTCCGTCACATGTTCATGGTGGAATGGCATCTTGTTGACTATTCTAAAGGTAATAAATGTCATCTGTTCATCATCGCATTGAACTATGCGTTGCTTTTCATTAAACATTATTTCTGCAGCCGTTTAGGATTTACATTTACTTGCCCAACCATAAAATAATTAGGTAACATGTCTATAAAAATAGCATTTAATCTGCGAAAATATTCATATCACTTTATGTGCCTGTACCTTATCGTGACAAATAGTAGGTCAAAATGTAATTCAATATTGATTACATACAATGAAACCACATCGTTAATTTGAATTTTGTTAAAAAGTGTTGTTTCATTTAAAGGCGTTATAAAACAATTCTATCAAAACTGCGGTTCGAGATCTACACAGTTGCAACAAAAGTATTAAATATTTAACATAAATTTAAACAATTGATTGTTGTTTTATTTCCGTACTAACTTCTGGCTTTTAATAAGCTTTCGCTTTCAATTGACTCCAATGCTGATGTACACTAATTTTTTTAATTATGAAATAACATACTTTTTATCTTAAATAAAACATTATAAGATTAAAAATGGTTCAATGATAAGTCAACAAATTAAATCATGTTTTATTGAAATATACACTCCACGTTGGATCGAAATAGATTACGAACATAACGCTCAGTACAAAATTCGTTATAACGATTTCCTTGATTTACCAGCGTTTTGTGATTAAACAATGTAATCGTAATTGGTCAAATGTAATACTGAATAAGATTCTCCTGCAAATAAGCTTTTATGTTTAGTAAGCAGCTATTATTTTTTCCGATTTGGTATGGCAGGTCTATCACGAACAAATACAATTGGTGATTTATGTATCAAACCCTTCAGCCGTGTATACTAAACAATGCGGTTTTATATTTAGTAAGAAACATTGACTCTATAGTTCTCAAAATTTGAAAGGTTTTTGCCGAAAATTATAAAAATCAAAAAGCAATATTGATTGTTATAAGATGTACGAGTCAGCCAATACGAAAACCTAATTTCAAATCAGTTTCATTTACATGGAAACTCATCTGAGAACAACAAGATAATAGCTCTAGCGAATATATTATGCAGGAAGGATTAGGCGGCTGACATTTACAAATCGGGATTCGTTATTTAATTACAAACTCATAAATAGTGTATGAACCTTGCCGGTCCTTGTCAACATCACAAAACCAAACGTTTTGCATCAATAACGTCTGGGGTTTTGAATGTACAACGTGGCAAGAGTAGCCACAGTGCAGCGTTGTGTTATATTGTGTCTTCGCAGCTTTAAATAATTAAAATGAATGGTTAACAGCTTATTTCAGTGCCTTTTTATTGTCATTTATCATGAAGCGTTTCCATATTTATCTAAAGAACTGCAAAATTTACTCCTATTGAAATAGAACAGTCCCACGTGAGAACAATAATATAGTCAAATATTGTATCATTGAAACCCGAGACCCATCGTTAAGAGAAAAACGTTTGGTTTATATCATATAAACACTGAATCAACAAAGGCGCCGACTCCACGTGTTGAACTCGCTGATAATGTTTAGGTTGGAAACATGATGGACCACAACTGGGAAATCGTATTAAGTTGAACGCAATATCAACAATATTCGATATAAAATTATACGAGGCGGACCTTCAAGCCTCGATGAATATAACGACTTTATTTATATGCATTAAATAAATCATCGAAAAAAAGAAGCATGATNATAACTCTAATGTGGATGCAAGAGTAATGGCTGTTGTATACTTTAAATCCCTCAGTTGTCTACCTGCATATGCATTTTGTACTTGATACTGATAATAGTTTCAAGATATGTATGCACTGGACAAAATTTTAGTATAAAAACTAGAAAAGGACAATAACTCTAAAACTAGGGAAGCACTAGTTTGAGCTATGTATGAGATATGTATACTTATAATGCATTTTCAAGAAAATACCTCTTTTAGTTTTCAAAGCGAAACCAAGGAACTTTACTGTTCTAAGCACTGCAGGTTAATAAAAAAGACTTATTACAAAATCTGCCTCAACAAATGGCAGTCATGTTTTTGAGCAAACCACAATCATTTTTTAATTTAATAAGTTCATAAATCATGATAAAATCACCCATGGTTTCATCGTTGTGTACGCGGACGAGGAAGCAGAGTCCGGATTTACATGCACTGAAACGTGTATCATCTTATATGCTGTTCTCATTCATCTCAAAAAGGATGCATTGAAGTGGCCAATGTTCTGAGGGATTTCTCTCAAAGCAGTCAATGAAATATTTGGATTTATTCATTCGGGTCTTCTGGCGGGAAATTTCTCCAATATTTTATAAGCTGTTGATAAAGGTCATTTAAGGTGAAAAGCTGGATAAGACAGCTACAGGAAAAAAAATATGTTTTTTTGTGTGTTTTTTTTCCGTTCTATACGTTATATTGTCAAAAATAGAAATACATGTATACCATTTGAAGTAATGAATCTATGTCTTAATCATGCAAATCACAATTCACAATTTACAGTATTGTAAATTAATTAAGCGCTCACAGTTACATGTGCATAATTACAGTAATAACATAATTGCATGTAGCAAAATACTTCAAGATACATATAGTGATATTAACAATATAGGGATAAATTATAAATGCAAGTAACAATTTTCTAACGATACAGACTTAACAAAATACCCCATTCTTAGTCTACAAAAATATACCACTTTAAAGGGAGTAACTTGTAAAAAAAAACCTATTAACTACTGACAGGGAATCATGAGCTCATTGAACATTATTATATAATTATTATTATAGTGTACTTGACCCATCTGTCACTTTCATCATTGTTATTGTGCTGCAATTAAATAGGCCAAATAAAATAGTTATTTAATACAATGAAGGCACAATGTCACTGCTGCATAATTAATAATGCACAAAATCTAGGTAAAAACCCTTCTTAGACAGCTACGCCGACAAAAGGATTATTTGATATTTAGCATAACATAGTTTTCCTCTACTACTGTGGGTGTAAAGAGTGTTCCAATTATGGCCCTGGATTAAAAAATAACCACACAAAAGTTGACAGATAATTTCATTATATTATCTGTAGATAAACCTTAATAGCAAATGATGGTTAAATCATTTTAAAGTATTCTTGATATGATATTGCTTTAATGTACCAGTGACTTGTACATTTTAATTTCAGGTTCGAAAACAATTTGGACGGAAAATTGATATCATAGATACACCTGGATTTTGCGACACCAACCACGGGGAACAATATATATATTCAGAACTTCTCAAATGTATTGGTTTGAGTATTCCAGGACTTCACGCCATTCTATTTATTCTGAGGCCGGACAGATTCACTGATGAGATCATCAAAACTGTGGACGCATTTTTCGAATTGTTTGGTCAAAACATTGATGAATTAGCATTTTTAGTCTTAACATATACTAAGGATGAGAATGAAAAATTTGATTATATTGGAAAGGGAAGTGGAGACAGACAACCAAAATTAGATGAGCTCATAAAACGTTGCAAAGAAAAGGTATTGATAATTGAAAATAGTGAAATTCATATGAAAAAGAAGTATGCTTGGGATATCTTTAAAGCAATTGATGATGCCAATACAAAAAGAAATGAACCTTGTTTCACTAATACAATGATACAAGAAACAGATAGGTTCGCCCATGATTATGTCCAAAATCTGCCATCAACCGATCATGAAGAGCATGAAGATTATCATGAAACTTTCAAACAAAAGATTGAGAAAGACCCGTCCCTATTTGAAAAATTCAAAACATTTATAACAAAAAAAGAAGCATATTATAGAACTATTATACAAGCCTTTTACCATAAAACAATTGGTAAAGATGATTGATGTGTGCCTGATATTTCAGCGCTGATCAAGGCCATTACCGCTTCCATTTGACCAGACTGATTGGTTACATTATTATCTTAGAAACTTATCATAAAAAGTTCAAATAAATTTCTGTTTACAAGAAACCTGCATTTGCATGTTTCTTTATCATCTGAATTACTTATGTGATTTATCGTCAATACTCACATTTTCAATTGTTTTTTAGCAGACAATAAAAATAAATACATGTATTGTGTAAAAATAAAAATAAAATAAAACAATTCAAAAGATCAATAGCACATAAATAGGAACACCATTAGAGCGGCAAACACTGAGGAGCAAATGCTATTTTTTGTATCATAAAACAATATGGCAGTATTGGTTAACCTCTAATCCATTATAAGTGAGCAATAAATCAAGAAGCGATGAGCGCTGCCATATTTCAATTTCCTGAACACATTTTAAACAGATATGAGCAAGCAAATTTGTTGAATTGACCCTGCCCCCAAATAAATTTGGTTTATGGATGGTTGAAGAAGTAAAAGATAAGGTTTTAGTGAAGGGTTGTGCTTTTTCATAATTTTGTTTTTCATTTGTACCCGTGATGGGTTTCCAGGAGACAATAAAATCCCTTGATGTATGGAAGAATCCTCACAAATTAAGGTGTATTTAATCAAAATTTGAAACATTTGACCTCAGCGTGTGTTCTTGTCCCAAATTTTACCTGTGACACCCAGCTAGACAAGAAACCGTCGGAGACGGGTGATGCTCCCCAAAAGATTTTTTTGTCACAATATTGCACTATATATTCAGATAAAAGGAAACGTCTTGAGGGGCATAACTTTGGTAAAAAATAATACGATGAATGGTTTAGCAACTTAAAAATTTCAAAGTACCATAACTCTCTAAATAAATCATCTAACCGCAATCCATTTATAACATGTGCATCTCCTCAAGGTATTTAAGCTTCCCATAAAGCTTCATTGAATTCCAGTCTGTAGTTGGGGAGAAATAGCCCGGACAAGAATTGCACTATATGTACAGTTTATGGAAAATTTCAAAGGGCCATAACTCTGTGAAAAATCATCCGACCATAACCGGCTGATAATATGCACATCTCCTGTTGGTAGTGAAGCTTCCCATAAAGTTTCATTGAATTCCCGTAATAAGTTGCTGAGAAATAGCTCGGACAAGAATTGCACTATATGTACAATGGAAAATTTCAAAGGGCCATAACTCTGTGAAAAATCATCCGACCATAACCGGCTGATAATATGCACATCTCCTGTTGGTAGTGAAGCTTCCCATAAAGTTTCATTGAATTCCCGTAATAAGTTGCTGAGAAATAGCTCGGACAAGAATTGCACTATATGTACAATGGAAAATTTCAAAGGGCCATAACTCTGTGAAAAATCATCCGACCATAACCGGCTGATAATATGCACATCTCCTGTTGGTAGTGAAGCTTCCCATAAAGTTTCATTGAATTCCCGTAATAAGTTGCTGAGAAATAGCTCGGACAAGAATTGCACTATATGTACAATGGAAAATTTCAAAGGGCCATAACTCTGTGAAAAATCATCCGACCATAACCGGCTGATAATATGCACATCTCCTCTTGGTAGTGAACCTTCCCATAAAGTTTCATTGAATTCCGGTCATTAGTTGCTGAGAAATAGCCCCGACAAAAATTGTCCGGCGGATGGACGCACGCACGGACAGACGAAGCGGCGACTATATGCTCCCCCCAAAAAAAATTGGGGGAGCATAATAAAGGAAAACAATTTTAGAAAGTTATTACTGAATCCCTTGATGAATAGAGAAGAAATGGCTAAATACAGAATAATTCCTCAAATGTGTGATCTTTGACCTCAATGTGTGACCTTGACCTTGCCTCTAGAGTTATGGGTCTTTCCTATGACTCAGCCCCAGATGATTGAGAACAAGTGTGGTAAGTTTCATGGCTCTGGCTTATAGGTTATTGAAGATACAGCTCAAGACAGAACATGTCTGCTATAAAAAGGGTATTTCAATCCCAAAATGGCCATTATAACTCTTTTATTTACAAATGGTTTGCTTCTCAGTTTGACATGCATCATCCTTTTATCCATATATACACTCATAACAGGTTTCAATTAAATCCCCCAGTGCAGTTCCGATATATGGATTCGACACACACACATTCTGGACAGAAGGACTGAAGGAAGGACAGACAGAAGGACAGACAAACAATGCCAAAACAATATCCATCCATCTACTGCATAATATGAAAAGCCAAGACCAACCCACTTGATATTGGATTCCACATAATAATGGACCACCTTATATAAACTTTCCAGAGTACAATAAAAAAAAACATTTTTATATATATTTTGTCAGGCAATCAACTAAAAAGAAAAATGCATTTCTAAGAATATTCTATCAATGATGAACTGAAATTTATTTATGAAAACAGTAGACTCTCTGTAAACCGGACGGTCTGGGGACTGGCCTGATTGTCCGGTTTTCAGATAGTTCCCGTTTACCAAGAGTAGGCATATTGCCGAAAAATGCATTGCATGCATTGTGTACAAAATCGTATAAGAATATAACAAACCATATACATTTACATGTACCATGTGATAACTGTACTCATTTAATGTTTGTGTTTAAAGTATTCTTCAAAAAATGTGTTTTTATTAGATTAAAAGAAAAAAACATTCCATACCGAAGCCTTTAAAACATGGTTATAAGATCTTTTAAACTACCCGAGAAGATCACAAGAAAGTGATCGTCGCAATGGCATGAATTAAATTTGTAATTAAATTCTTCATCATAAGCTTAATAAAACGATCGCGTCAATCACTTTTTGGTGTTACCGCTCGTCTATAATAGACATCCAGGGTTTGTTTAATCGGACATCAATAGCGCGGTAACGACTTGACACCTTTTTGGTATGTTTAATCTGATTATCGATAATTGCGACACCTCACGCGCCATGCTGACTAGATATTTTAATTCATACGCCTCGGGCATCTTGAGAATTTGGACCGTCCAGTGTACTCAATGTATTTTACGTTGAAAATGACGAAATTCAATTAGATATCCGTTTAGTTTCCAGTTTTGAGAGTTCGGTTTATTCAACATTATTTAACAAAGAAATAGAAGGGGAAAATATGGGACTGGTCCGACCGTTCGGAATCGGGAGATTTCCGGTATTCCGAGAGTCCGGTATTGGCAGTCTACTGTACATCTTTTACACATATTTTTTACATTTTAAGAAAAATTAAGGAACTTTGTTTATTAAATAGACAAATAAAAAGGAAAGAACATTGCCTTTACTGATAAAAGTGTGACATTGTTTACAGATTTTAGTTGATGGAATAATCAATCACATAATGCCTTTATTTTGAAGCCAAAATGTAACTTACATAATTATTAAAGGAACAACTTTTCTCCAGTATATGTGACTGATTTGTATATTGCAGGGGCAACTTTTCTCCAGTATACTGTTACTGATTTGAATATTGCAGGGGCAACTTTTTTCCAGTACATATTACTGATTTAAACATTGGGTCTAAGTTTTTCTCAGTTTAGGTTACTGATTTAAACATTATAGGTCTATTAGCTTTTCTCCTGCATATGTTAATGATGTGAAAATTGGACAGCTTTTCTACTTGTATTTTAGTTGTAATGTGAACAGTGAGTAATACTTTCTCCATTCATACGTTGATATAAGTTAAATCTTATCTTCATTTCCATGTAGCATAATAGAATTTTCCATGCATATGGCCATGCGTATCCAATATCTTGCCAGCAATAACCTTATGCTGACTTTTATGCTTTAAAGGCCCTATAAAGGTGACAAATCCAATTATTATGCATATAAACTGGTCTAATTTTTACCGGATTTCAGTTACTCTTGCATAAAAAATGCTAATAACACAGCTTAGGTGCAACGTTGTCAAGAATTATGGAAGATATACCCGTTTCATAATTGGAAGAAATGTTTACAACTTAGCAACTAACGTGGTGTGTAGCCTCAAAGCGGTGACGAATGCTAAAAATAGCCGAAAAAAATGCAATTTTAATTCTATTTAAAAAAACTTTTAACCAGCAGAAAGTAACTAATTAGATCCCTACAAACGTTTTAACCATTTAGAAGAGACCTACTTTATGAGTGATACCGGGAAACGTTGAAAATCAACAATATATTTTTGGTGACCTGAGTCACTTTCACTTTCCCGAGTAAACAGCGATGTAAATAAAACTGATTGTTTGTAAACACAATTAACTTGGAGGACACTGTATTTTGAGCTCAAAACAAGTTGTATTGCTCATTTTTTTATGGTAATGTCCAATAGCATATATATATTGTTTTTTGATAACCTTTATAAAAAAAATATGAAAAAAATATTTAAAAATCGGTAAATAATTACGGTTAGTAACCTTTATAGGGCCTTTAATACATTTAATAACTGTTATGAAGAATACATAAGCTTTGGTACTGGAGAAGGACTGAATAGATACAATAAATATTAGGGATGGCAAACCTAAGCAAATCCATAACCGGTTAACCTGTTCCGATATTCGAGCGGTTAACCGGTTAACCGACTGTCTTTGTACCACATAAATAAAAGAAAATACACCCAAAAAACGTATACGTTTATAAACAATTTTTTATATGCTTGTCGGTGAACTGTGATATTTCTTTGTTGTAATATTAGCTTCATGTCATTTACACATAATTATTGTTATACATCCTGATCAATGGAAGCAAGTGCAGAATTTGAATTATGTTGTGTTTTATTAACACCCATTATCCTTTAAGAATAACGTGTATTAACAGTTTGCTGATTGATAACAATTGTCAATTAGAGTAAATATATTTTGCAACGGGCAACGTGGTTTTCAAACCTTTGTTGTTAAGGCATGTTTATAATCAATGTCCTTATTAGGGCGTTTAAGTTTGTTAAAACAACAGTGATCGGGTGTAATCACAGTGTCCAGCTTTATTGATTTTATCAAGCAATGGTAGTCAACGCAATTGCATACTTCACGGCACGTTTAAATTGTGACATATCATGTGTTGGTCCACAGGGGGGCATCACGAGGTGGTAATTGCCGATAATTTGCGATAAGATAAGCGGATTAGCCAATACAGTGAAATGAGGTAAAACAAAACTAAAGATTTGAGCATTTATTGCGTTCAACCAAAAGTTGTGTTTTCTGCAAGAGTAACCGAATATTAATTTTGTAACCGGTTAACCTCCTTAAGAAACGGATAACTGGTTAACCAAATAACCGTTGCCATCCCTCATAGATATCTTACTTAATATCATGATGTAATTTATCGTGATAGACATGTGCACACAAAGATCTATATAGGACACAATTGGAAAATATAATTGATGAATCCACAAGTATAAGGTCACTGTTGGTGAGCAAAACAAACGAACCTTGAATACATTTGCTTTCTTTGAATGAATACATGTTGTTTCTTTGAATGAATACATGATGCTTCTTTCAATGAAAACATGTTGTTTCTTTGAACAATACATATTGTTTCTTTGAATGAATACAAGTTGTTTCTTTGAATGAATACATGTTGTTTCTTTGAATGAATTCATGTTGTTTCTTAGAATGAATAAATATTGTTTCTTTGAATGAATACATGTTGTTTCTTTGAATGAATACATGTTGTTTCTTTGAATGAATACATGTTGCTATTTGAATATACACATGTTGCTTCTTTGAATGAATACATGTTGTTTCTTTGAATGAATACATACTGTTTCTTTGAATGAATACATGTTGTTTCTTTGAATGAATACACGTTGTTTCTTTGAATGAATACATGTAATTTCATTGAATTAATACATGTTGTTCCTTTGAATAAATACATACTGTTTCTTTGGATGAATACGTACTGTTTCTTTGAATGAATACATTTTGTTTCTTTGAATTAATACATGTTGTTTATTTGAATGAATACATACTGTTTCTTTGAATGAATACATGTTGATTCTTTGAATGAATACATGTAATTTCATTGAATGAATACATTTTGTTTCTTTGAATAAATACATACTGTTTCTTTTGGATGAATACATGTTGTTTTTTTGAATGAATACATGATGATTGTTCTTTCTTTGAATGAAAACATACTGTTTTTTTATGAATACAGTTTGTTTCTTTGAATGAATACATGTTGTTTCTTTGCATGAATACATTCTGTTTCTTTGGATGAATACATGTTGTTTCTTTGAATGAACTTTTCATTATTGTCTTTCTTTGCATTGCTTCCTATTGTAAAACATATGTTATACTTATGATGAGAACTCTGAATATAATAATAGAGTGTGTTTGTCCTGATTACTAACGCGCACAACATATCCACTAAGCCACAGCCGCCTTTTTGAGTTTGTTTGTATGAGAATTGAATATTGTTTTTAAATATTATTCTCTGAATACTCTTTAATGTACCAACATGCTCTAGCTATTTGTTTGTGTATGCACTGATATCAAAGTATTTTTATTTTGTATGGGAATGAAAAATGAATGTTTTCATATGCAATTAATGACAACATTGAAAAATTAAAACAAATTTGTATCAGAGCAGGCCATGTATTTTAGCTTGCAAACATTAACCAGACAGGTTCTTTTTTGCATTAAATTATTTATTTATAAAAAGACTCAGCACAGGATGTGGCACATGCCCTGGAATCATATTCTTATTTAATGTTGCAGAAAGGCAACCCTTAAGAGGAATTTCAGAATGTTTGGCCTAGACATCATTCTTATCTTGATCATTTTCAGCAGACACGTCTTGTTGTGTGACACACTGCCACCTATCTGAATCCTTAAAATTGGTTTACATAGGGTAAACTATCGTATGGCATGTACGTCATTCGTTGTCAGCATATTTTTTTACTTTAGGTGTCTGTGCAACACTTCATAATATGTTTCAACATTTGTTAATAGAAACAATGCTATTGTCATAGTGGGGTTTTCTCTTTTTTAAATATATATAAAAACATTATTATGTTATTATTATGTACATCTATTTTGTGTTGTTTTGTTACATACAATTATGATTATACACATTATTTTACTTAAAGGGTAAAGCATTGTATTTGATTTAAAATTAAAAAATCAATCCAAAAAATATTGACAACTGTCATAAATTTTGAATTCAGCGTCAAGGTCAATATACAATTATAAACAAAAATTCTTTTGCTGACAATGTTAACAACATAATAAAATGTTTTAGAGGATGTCTAGGCATAATGGCTATATTTTTAATAATTCTCCAAATCAGTATACGCATATATATATATAAATGTACGATTCTTGAGTAACACCAGTATGCAATCTACCATTATTATGCCCCTTCAAGAATTCCATGGGTTATTCGTGCCTATTTATTAAGGCTTCTAATTCAGATGAAGACATCTACAGCCAAAAGTTGGCCTTAAAAAGTGTTACAGTGAAAGCTAAGAGCAAAAACATTTGTGTGTATTTTTTTCAAATGCCTTTTTATAATACTTTGTTTAATTTGTATAATACTGTTTGTGTTTGATACATAACAATTATTTATTATTTTAGAGAAAATAGAGATGGTCCATCAAACACTTAGATCTTGATTGAGCCATGTTGTAAATTGATTCATAACGATCTGCTATTAAAGAATACATGATGCTGCTCTTTGAATTTACAAAAAGTTTATTGATTGTTCATAATTGAGTAACATTCTCCCAATAAAGGGTTTGAATAGTATATTTATGATTTCAATACTAATGGATTCCATTTCAATAGAAGCATAACAATTGTTTGTGAGGACCAGCAATCGGTGCAAAAAAAAAAACAACAGAAACCAAAAAGAGCAGCACCTTGCTATTTAATCTTTCTAGATATTTTCATAAATACAAAGAGAATCTAGACAAGAACCTGTGTTCATCAACCCATTCTTAGATTTAAGAATAAAGAATAGATTTAAATTCAATAACAAATTATTTCCTGTTTACTAATATACAATATTTTCTTTTTAAATACATTAAGTTTTAGTCATGTTCATAAGATGGGTTTCCAATAATTAAAATAAATGAAAAGTTTATAACAGCATTTTCATCAAATGATTATTTATTTCCCTATGATTAATTTGAAGAAAAAAAACAACACAACGACAATTATTAATCTATCATTTCAAAAAGTTAGATCAACTTTTGATTTATAGTTATTATTCAGTATAATTTTTTCAGACTACAAGCCACAAAGTAGTCTCATGTTTAAGAATTTATGGTATAACAATTAACCCATGCGAAAGACATCGGACATTTCCGATAAAATTCACTTAAGTCTGGTATTATTCCGAAACTGTCGGTCCTCTTGTCCCACAAAAAACAATATGTAAAACTTGATTTGGTTAAAAATGAAAACATAGCTAGGAATAAGTAAAAATAATACGGACTTGTTTATGTTTATTTTCTATTGTTTGGTTAAAGAACAACAAGGTGCGGTAAAATCTGGTGTGGTTCGGTAAATGTTTTAAAGTTATCCCATCTCATGTCCTGTAATATTTTTTTGTCTTTCGCATGGGTTGGTATAATATTCATCAAAACTTTGTGTAGCATCTGAAATAACTTACAAATAGTTTGTTTATTTATTGTGACAAAGCAATTCTGAAACTCTTGAAAGCAAAATATTGCATTTCAAAGCTGTATATTTCTTTAATATGCGAATACAAATTTCTTCTTGAAAAGTGTTTTTTTCTTATATTTCTGAAGTTTCCTTACCACATTGATGATTACACAAAACACCAATAACTATGTGGATTTATATTCATTAAAGTGTGTTATATCCAGCTATTTTACTCTGCCACCTCATACACAATGTATGTTTGATGGTAAGCGTTTATATATGTCATAAAAAAGAAAGGAGCAAAGCAGGACAGCAATTAAGTCATAATAAAGGCTGGGTGGGTAAAAACCGGGCTATCAATAAATAAATACCTTCATATTGATATTTATCTAAACACTTGTAATGTTTCATAATGAGATCCAATGTCCATTTAGCACAGCAATTATAAATATTTGTGTTTTTTTTCTTACATTCACCAGATGGTTGTGCATATCAGCGTGACATTCCTTATCATGTTTATACAAGTTTCACATTAATTTCTTACCTACCTTTGGAAAATTTGCCTTATTTCTTGTAATTTTATTTTTAGCAACAGTTACCTTATACACATGTACTTAAAAATTGCAGAATTAAAGTGGCATGCATCATCCTCTGATTACTTTTAATATGGATTTCAAGTTTCATAATCATACTACTGGTATATGTACTTTTAAAGTTGTCATTTTTTGGAGGACAGAGAGTCAGATGAATGTGGGAAAACTTGAGGAAGGGATTGAACAGGCAGACAAAAGGCAAACATATAGACGAATCTGCATACCCAAATTCATGATCAAATCTTATGTAGTTGATAAGTAAATACAATATTATGTTTTGTTTTATTTTAGTAACAATGACCCCTGGTGAAAACCGAAAGGTTTACCATTATCTCCATATGGCCCTTAGTTATACAATTTTTGTCCAAGAATACTTCAGAACTTTTATATTGAAATTGCATGATAAATAGCAAAAATACAGTCCGGACAAGCTGTTTATGGCAAAATTTGACCATTGACCTTGACCTTTTATGTAGGCACCAGGGTGTTACATACACCATGTAAAATTGCAAAATGAATGTCACCATCTGGAAAAGGTCGGAACATCCAATGCACATAAATATTCAACCATTGTAACTGCTTTATTGAGCTTTCTGCAAGCAGGCCCAAAAAAAATAAATAAATTGTAAAACTATAAATAATGATGTTCAAGATATTTAGCTCTGCACTCCATGTAACAACCATCTATCCATGAATGAAGTTTCAATAATTTTAGAGGACAAGGAAAACTTACAAAGCGTGTCTTACTCCGTAAAAAAAACAGCTAGTTATAATTTGTGGGCACCGCTCTAAAAACAACAATAAATTCATGTACAGTAGACTCTGCCAATACCGGACGGTCATGGGACCGGCCTGATTGTCCGGTTTTCAGAGAGTTCTGATTTACCAAGAGTATGCATATTGCAGAAATATACATTGTATGCATTGTGTACATAATCATATAAGAATACAACAAACCAAAAACATTTAAATATACCATGTGAAAACTGTACTCATGAAATGTTAATGTTCAAATATTCTTCGAAAAATGTGTTTTATTCGATTAAAAGCAGAAAACATTCCATTCCGACTTGTATTGATTAATCTCAAAGTGAGCTTGGTGCTTTATACATGTACGTACATGTACATGCGTACCTGACATTTGTCATTTAGGCGAGTGAGTCGTGTTCGAGTTCGCTATAAATAGCTCTTAATTAATTAAGTTTTATTTGTTTAATCTGACAAACAAACAAACAACCATTTAAGCTTTAAAAGTATGGCTTAAAGATCTTTTAAACTACCCGAGAAGAAAGTGATTGTCGCAACGGCATGCATTTTTTTTTAAATTAAATTGTTTATCATAAGCTTAATAAAATTGATCGCGTCAATCACGTTTTGGTGTTACCGCACGTCTATAATAGACATTCACAGTTTGTTTTACATTATTTAATCGGACTTCAATAGTGCAGTAGCGACTTGACACCTTTATGGTATGTTTAATCCGATTATCGATAATTGTGCGAGCGGAATGTTTGACACCGCGTGAGCTGTGCTGACTAGGTATTGTAATTTACACGCCTCGGGCATCTTGAGAATTTGGACCGTCCGGTATACTCAATGTATTTTACGTTGAAAATGACGAAATTCAAGGAGATATCCGTCCGGTTTCCGGTTTTGAGAGTCCGGTTTATTCAACATTTTTTAACAAAGAAATAGAAGGGGAAAATACGGGACTGACACGACCGTTCGGAATCAGGAGATTTCCGGTATTCGGAAATTCTACTGTATATAGTCTTTTTTTTTATAAAATTTCAGATTTTACTTTCAAACTAATTTTAGTTTCATAAAAAAAAACTAAGGACCCTGTCATACTGTTGCATATATGGTACCAAGCAAATGAACATGCTGGGGTTAAAATAAGCATAGATTAGGCTTATTGTAAGCCTTGGGCTGTGTATATTGCAGGGACATTTGCATACTGTTGCACACAGTGGTATAGGTTAAAGCAGAATTAATTGAGTGTAAGGTAAGTCAAGAGGAAGCAAAACGAATTACATAGTAATTAAAAGATTTTTTTCATAAAGCAACACATATTCTAACAAGGGCTGTTTGTAAAACACGCATTTCCCCCAAATGGGCTGTCATTTGTAGTGGCAGCCATTGTGTGAATACGTTAGAGTATGATTGGCTAATTAAAGAAGAATTGCTCGCGTGACTCATGGAGTTGCTGATGAGAGTCTGTTGTTTATTTGTCATGATCCTAGGCCTAAGCATTCTTGAGTAATCATCCGGAAACCATTTTACTGCTTCAGGTCACTGTGACCTGGAACTTTGACCTAGAATCCTTAAAATCAATAGGGGTCATCTGTCGGTCATAACCAATATCCCCATGAACTTTCCTGATCCTAACCTTAAGCATTCCTGAGTTATCATCCGGAAACCATTTTACTGTTTCAAGTCACTGTGACCTTTGACTTAGAGTACTGAAAATCAATAGGGGTCATCTGTCAGTCATGACCAATGTCCCTTTGAACTTTCCTGATCCCAGGCTTAAGCGTTCTTATGTTATCATCCGGAAACCATTTTACTGTTTCGAGTCACTGTGACCTTGACTTTTGACCTAGGGACCTGAAAATCAAAAGGGGTCATCTGCCAGTCATGATCACTGTACCTATGAACTTTCCTGATCCCAGGCCTATGTGTTCTTGAGTTATCATCCGGAAACCATTTGGTGGACGGACCGACCGACGGACCGACCTACTGACATGTGCAAAACAATAAACCCCCTCTTCTTTGAAGAGGGCCATAATAAAGAAGAGAAAATAAAATAACTTACTACTTCTTCCCATGTCTAAGACTTCCTCCCAGTGGAACTTCCATCAAACACTGAAACTAATGAAAAATATAATTGCCATACTTGGTACTTATTTATAATATGGGTTGTTGTATAAGACTTTCTACACCAAGTTATATTTTATATGACAAAAACAGATGTGTCAAGCCCCAGTTTTCAAGAATTCTTTATGCAATTAATTTTTAACGAGAGTGACCTTAACATTTGAACTCAGGACACAGGCAAAAGACGTAATAATATTTACACGTAACCTTAAGCGATGAGCAATATACACCCTTGTTGAAGAAATTACAGCCTGGACAAGCTGCATTATTTCCAAATATGGCCTTAGTCCTTTAAATACTACATTAAACTTTGAGCTTTAGGACACAGGGTTTACATGCAACACACAATCTTTACATGGAAAAGACTGGACCATTGTGACAGCTTTATTGACCTTTCTGCAAACAGGTCTCAACAAAACTGTTTGAGGTATGTTGTCATTGCTTTGCTGTTCATCCTTATTCTTCAGCTCCTTTTGCTTGTTAAGAATGTTTCTATGCACTTACTGCGCAGAATTTAATAATCAAGGATAATGATATGCAAATATAAAATATATTTTCATCAACAAGACACTGAAATTTAATTGAAAGATGTTTAGCCAATGAAACACAAATAGCCTATTATTTATATAGACATATCGGAAATGTCAATAAATGTCTCTGAAACCACAAATCCCAAAGCTTTTTTATTTGCATGTAACAACAAAAGCTGCCTTTGTGAAACACAATGCCCCCTAATGCACTTTGAAGCCACACAGCAGCTATATACCAATTGAAAACATGATGAAGTTACGGTCCATTGATATTTGACAAAGTGATCGGGCCTTGGACAGTAAATGAAAGCGTTTTGGAAAACATTCGAAACTGTTACGTTAAAGAAAAAGTCTAAGGCCCATAACTTTGCAAAAAAATCAATTGAACCTGAACAAAACTCAAACTTAATCTGTAAGTCATGTAGGAAGACTCACTCATCAAATATCAGGTGCATATCTGAATGCAAATCGTAAAAATCCTCCAGAAAAGTTATTATAGAAACAAGTGATGTGTTTATGAAACAATATGTCCCCTTTTCAGCGATTTTGACCCATATATTTGACCTTTAACCTTGAAGGATAACCTTGACCTTTACCTTTCACCACTCAAAATGTGCAGCTCCATGAGATACACAATCATGCATGCCAAATATCAAGTTGCTATCTTCAATATTGAAAAAGTTATGCCCAATGTTAAAGTTTGTGCAAACCAACAAACAAACAAACAAGCCAACAACCGCACAGTATAACACTGTATATATAGACTTAAATAGGAAGATAACTTTCTCCTCTGAAAAAATACTGAAGTATCGTCCAGAAATGTCCTTGGAAACTTCATCACCAGGAGAAGGTAAGCAGCATGCAGTAAACAAAATTAAAGGACCTTGATTGCTGAAACTAGATGGGACAACATGCCCCTATGATAGCATGTTTAAAGGTAGGGATAAATATTTTTGGAATGTTACAATAGGGTATGGTAATGTCTGGGCATATGATGTCATGTTTGGTACTTCTGCTTGTGAGGCTTCCTTTGAACTTGTGCATTGGATAGTCAATGGGACCCTACATGTAATTTAGGCTGAGGTGTCAAATGTACTTTTGTGTGGAATGTTAGATGTACTTCTGAACATCATTTAAAGTGGGATTACTTAATTCTGTGTGGGATATAAGCTGTGTTTCAGTGTCTGGTATTCTATGTGAGATGTTTAATACTTCTTGTGTGATGTCAAATGTATTTCTGCCTGGGATGTAAAGAGTACTTCTGTGTAGTGTATCAAATCTACTTCTTTGTTTGAGGTTAGATGTACCTCTGTGTGATATATTGATCAAATGTATTTTTGTGTAGAAGGTCTATTGGGAGGTTAGATGTCCTTGTGTGTCGCCTGTTACATGTAATTATTTGTGGGATGTCAAATGAACTAGTGGGAGTGCCAAATGTACTCTGATTAAGATTTAAAATAAACTTGTGCATAGGATGTCGAATGCACTTCTACGTGGGATGAAAATTTTATTTCTGTATTGGATGTCAAATGTACCTCTTTGTCAAATGTCAAATGCACTTCCGTATGGGATGTCCAATACACTTCCGCATGGAACATCAAATGTATTTCTGTGTGATCTGTCAAATGTTCTATGTTCTGAAGTGTGGGAGGCTTCATAGGAAGCCATATACATGCTATTTCAGATGTGCAATAGCAGATGACTTCGTAATTATGTACTTGGTACTAATTAAACTTCAAGTGGGAATAAAAAAAACAGTTTTCAAATAAATTTCAAAGTTGGATACATTATTTATTTTGTACGTGCTCTTGATACATTAATTTGTAGCCTTAAAGCCACACAAATTATTTGGCATAGTAAATTTAAATATAAACAAGGGCTGTTTGTAAAACATGCATGCCCCCCATATGGGCTGTCAGTTGTAGTGGCAGCCATTGTGTGAATACGTTTTTTGTCACTGTGAACTTGACCTATGACCTGGTGGTGGTGGTGGTGGTGGTGGTATCCGGAAACCATTTTACTGTGTCGAGTCACCGTGACCTTGACCTTTGACCTAGTGACCTGAACATCAATAGGGGTCATCTGCCAGTCATGATCAATGTACCTATGAAGTTTGATGATCCTAGGCGTAAGCGTTCTTGAGTTATCATCCGGAAACCATTTTACTGTTTCGAGTCACTGTGACCTTGACCTTTGACCTAGTGAACTGAAAATCAATAGGGGTCATTTGCCAGTCATGATCAATGTACCTATGAAGTTTCATGATCCTTGACGTAATATTATTGAGTTACCATCCGGAAACCATTTAACTGTTTCGAGTCACTGTGACCTTGACCTTTGACCTAGTGACCTGAAAATCAATAGGGGTCATCTGCGAGTCATGATCAATGTACCTATGAAGTTT
>VMBQ01000275.1:23342-96626 GCA_007657795.1 Dreissena rostriformis
TACTACTACTACTACTACTACTACTACTACTACTACTAATAATACTACTACTACTACTACTACTACTACTACTACTAATAATAATAATAATAATAATAATAATAATAATAATAATAATAATAATAATAATAATAATAATAATAATAATAATAATAATAATAAAATTAATAATAATAATAATAATAATAATAACAATAATAATAATAATAATAATAATAATAATAATAATAATAATAATAATAATAATAATAATAATAATAATAATAATAATATTCATAATAATAACAATAATAATAAAAATTATAATAGTTATAATAATAATAATGAAAAGAAGAAGAAGAAAAAGAAGAAAGAAGATCAAAAACAACAACAACAACACCTGTTTGTCACCTGACCATTTTGGGCAGCAAATAACATGTATGTAATAACATTCTCACGAACACACGAAAACATGTTTATTCCTTATATTGTAAAAAAAGATCTTTATTCGAAATGATATATATTTTGTATCTACTTCATGCTGTTATTGTATATGTATGTAAATGACGATGAGCTTAACCTGCTTAAGTCTGAATAAACTTTTCTGTTCTGTTCTGTTCTGTATTAAGTTGAATCGCGCGATTTGACATTTTATACTTATCCACGTCATGTGCTGTATTTCTCAAATGGTATCACATGACTTATCATGGCTGTTCTGATAAACACACTTAGCTATGTTAATAATCTCTTTGGAGTGGCAGAAGGCATTCTACTGTTAAGATTTCGTGTTTGTTTTATCAGTTCATTTGGTTAGGTGTGTGCACAGCCATGATAAACAAATGCTTTACGGCGTGAATTTGAGTGTTCGCCGTGTTCTCGACCCAGTAAACACTGTTGGAAATTTCGTACTGTTTACTGTTAAATGATTCATACGAAAAGTTGTAATTGTCTATTAATAAAGTAGTGTCTTAGCTTCGTATTCCTGCCAGATTAGTTTAATAACATGATTTGTCTTGACTTAAATGCATATTCAAATTACCAGATGGCCACTTATTCATGTAAATAGACATTCGGATCAGAGCATGTTGTACTTTTTATGCTGCCCTATTCTGGTTTAAATACAGACGGTATGATTTAATTCGAAATAAAAAATATCCCGACAAAGATATATTGGCCGGCCTAAAAGAAGAACATTCAATTATCATGCGTTTTACCCATTTATCGTATGCAACTCAACGAATCGTTTTGTATAACGATTTACAAGTATTTCACTCAATTATTTCACTCACATGGTCTAAGTATAACAACAGTAATTACTTTGGCATAAAAAATCATTTCAACGATTGTGACGCAAGAATAACATGTCGAGGATATTTCAAATATATCTCCTTAACTATGCCGTTATGCGGCTATTGTGATTTTTACTGCTTGTTTTCATGCACATTCCTGAATCGTTTTCACATGTAAGATTTATTTCAAAAGGAGGTAAATTTGTATAAAAAACACGTTCTTTAGGGATTATTAAAATCTGCTCTCATGCAATCAAACAATTAAATACTCGTACCAACATAGAACACGGTTATGCGTTGTTATCAGGTAGAATTGCTATCTGGTACACTTGTTATCAATTTACCCTATATCCGACAGTTTTAAGTGTTTGATATTCATTTCTTAACGCGATATATTTAATGGTTGTTTGATAATATCACGACGCCTTCTTCTCATAAATTATCTTCAAACAAAAAAACAAACATGTCCATATTTCAACATTTTAATCGTACCAGACACTCATATCTCTGATATCACGCGAACAGGGGATTTACTTTTTCCGATGTAAGATCAAGCATAAGTTGTGGGAATGCCCTATCTTGGTTGTTATCACTCTTTAAAATGTCGCATTTTTTAACACCGAAAAGCAGCTGTTTGATGAAGTGAACGAGACGAACATTTGATAAATGTAATGTATACTTGCCGTTTTATTGTATTAGTCCAGCAATGACTACAATAGGTTATACTGATATTGACTGCGCTTTATTCGCATGTTATTGGTTTTTGTGTCAACATATCTCGGTAATTTGGTCACAATCAAACTGTTTCTAATGGTCTTGCATACGAAGAATACTCACGCGTAATGAAACAGTGTATTTACGAAACGTTTGATATTTTCGTCGTCTGATCTTTTTAAGGCATATTTGTACGTTTGCGTCTGTGCATTGTTAACATAAAATAATAATGAGTTTGTTATTTTATCTATATCTATTACGATAGTTCGTGTCGCATTCTTCAAAAATGTGTTGTCTGATATGTGTCTATATATAAAACGGTTAACGACATTTTATTTTCAGCGAAAAAACTGTTTTAAAGAGCTTATTTTCAACTGTTAATTATATGCCCTGGGTCACACAAAAAAGTAGTTTGCCATACAACATTTTAAATGTATTTTGTTGTATCCCTTTTTAAAGTCGGCATTAAATGTATCACGTAGTTATGAAATACAATCACTCGTCATTTTATATTTTACAAAGGGCCGATATCTATAATTTCAGCATGCTATATAAGAACATTAATATATAAAATACATCGACATGTCACCCTTTTAAAATATACAAATTGTTATAAAAGTCGCCTCCAGTTCCGACTTGCAACGGAAAGATGATGTGTATACTAACACTTTTCCCGGAGGGGCGTGGAAGCTATGCCGACCAAAGTGGATTACTTAGAAGTGCATAGAATGATTTTATATTTGCCATTCTTGAAATCTTTACTTCGACCTGTCCGTATGTATAACGTAAGTCCTTAACTGTATGTCTTTATGCAATAACAAAATATCGGAAGAAATGCCACGTAAACGCGCTTAACGTTAAATTACGTCGTCCTTACAAAAAGTTAATATCCATTATGAAATATCTTATTTGAACGTTGACACTATTGATTTGGCAGGTTATAAATTATTATGTTATTACTGCGGTCACATCTAGTTGTAGCTGTAGCTCGTTATGTACAATTGAACCAAATGTGCTTTTATTTACCAATACAAATATGAATCCACGAATGCTAAACTCAAGCATTGATTGATATCTGTTAAGTGGCCAATTTATAAAGAAACTGGTCGAATGACTTAAATACAATACCTGCTAATATGTACAATAATTAATCTCTTAATAATGACCTTGACGAGCATTTTTCATTTTTATATAATAAATAAGTTTTCAAATAGTCGAGTGTACGTTATATACGGCGTGTGGTTATTATGATTATGATTATGATTACAGATTATGCAAAAGTACAAATATAAACACGCACGTCTAAAACGGATTGATAACGCGAACGATAAAACTGTTCAAGTAGGCGAAATGTTTGCGTAGTTATCTATTTGTTTTATAAACACACCCGTTCAATTTAAGCCGAATACGTTTTGACCCATCTTTTTATCTAGATAACATGTTAACTTCCTGTTTGCTGCTTTATTGTACTGAACATTTTTATTTTGAACTTTAAATAAATTGTGTGATATTAAAACGACTTTAATACATGGATGTGCGATAACTGTCGTATTTAAAAGTAAAGAGTTCGACACTGCAGAGAGGACCGCATTATAATGCTTAAAACTATGGTTTTTATACTTGGATTTGTGCTTCTGATACGCGGCATATACGGTAACTTTGCTTATTTTGTTTTAACAACTTATCACACATATATTATTGCTCTACTTTTAATACAAAATACTGTGTCCAAATAGGCGGTTAGACAGAAGTCGAAATAATATTATCTAAATATGTTAGCTTACCAAATATACATTCCTCTTTGAAGTTCCATGATCAGTAATTACGCACAAGTTTTTAAACGGTTTCATGTCTGTAGAACAACTGACAATCCTAGACACCGGAATACAAAAATATCGTTTTTTAAAAGAAACCCATGACAAATCTGTTATGAAAAAAGGTGAAATTGGTACTCAAATTTGCTTTAATAAGATACATCAATTGTGCACATGCACTGTAAAATATTACCATAATAACGATACTGTATTTTTATCGTTAAATTATAACTATTATAATTCATGGGTTTCTAAAAGCTATTGGTTTAACCTAACTATTTGTAACTTGATTATCTAAGCCTTTTTTTAAGTTTTACCGTTGAATCACAAACACAGCCCGTACCTATGTAAAAGGCTTCTATAAAAAATATTGTCTTGAATGAGTCCACCATTAACATGATTGTTTTGATAAACTGTTTTCATTTAACAAGGATACCTACCTCATGCTTCAGTCTTTTTAATACTATAAATCACAGCTGTACCATATACACCAACAGCGTATTGTTGACCGACACGTTTTGATTAACAGAGGCTGTTCGTTTTTTTCTGAAACATTGAATACAATTTTTGTTCAGACTAGAAATAAACATGTTTTAACATCAAATTCAGTTGCCAAAACAGCTGTATAGACAATAACATTTTGAGTTTAAGAAATAAAAGCGCTCCAGATGTGTTAATTCGAAATGGGAATCAATGTTCTTCTATTACATTAGTAGTTTTACATACATCATCGATTACAGGCGCATACTAAACCAAATCACGCAGCTCCACTAAGCCCCGAAGTAAGTGAACCCAATTTGCACTTGAGCTCAATTTTAAAGCTCTCTGATTTGTTTGAGTGCGAAACAAGTGGTTCCTTGTTAAAAAAAAAATGTTGTCAATCGTAACGTCTCGGCCTATCTCGGAAAACCGATATAAACCTCGTAGAGCGAACGCCGACATCCAGATAACAAAGATGCAAATCCAAACACCTTATAGGAAATAAGCAAAGGTAATATACGTAACACAACAATAAGATACACGTCATTAAAAAAAGAAACACACAAACTTGAAAATGAAACCATAAAAGTCATTGAAAAACAGTTGCATGAAAAAACAAAAATGATACCACCACCATTGAAAATGAAATTGCTTTAAAAAAAATATTAGAAGGAATTTATCACTCACACCTCAATGGCATGATACTTCGAGCACGGGCACAGCATGTTGAACACAATGAAAAAAATACAAAATACTTTGCAAACATTGAAAAACGTAGAAGCGAACAAAAAACTATACACAAACTAGTGATCAATGGCAAACCATAACAAATAGAAGTCAAATATTAGAAGAACAACGCCTATTTTTCGAAACGCTCTATAAACGAAATAATGTCGAAAATAACACCCTCTTTAAAAACACGCATCATGTTTTAAATGAAGAGGAAAAACAAGTATGTTACGGATTACTAACTGAATATGAATGTGGACTAGCTCTTAAAGAAATGCAAAATAACAAACGTCCTGGATCTGATGGCATCACTACCGAGTTCTATAAAATATTTTGGAACGATATTAAAACACATTTAACTAATTCATTCACTAAATTACTCATTTAACAACGGAGGTTTTACCACACTTCAAAAACAAAGTATAATATCACTCATTCCAAAACTCGGAACGAACTTAGAATCCCTGTCAAACTGGCGCCCGATTAAACTACTGAACAATGATTATAAAATAGCAGCTAAAAGTAAACCAAACAGAATTAAAAACAATATTAGCATCAATCATTTCAAGATCTCAATCCGGTTTCATAAAAGGACGTTACATTGGTGAAAACGTTCGTCTGATACAAGAATGCATTAACTATTTCAATAATTCAAATAATTCTAGTCTAATATTTCGTGTAGACTTTGAAAAGGAATTCGATTCGCTTGATCATTCGTTTATGTTCGCTTGCTTAGAAAATACGAACTTTGGTGAAAGTCTCATTAAATGGGTAAAACTGTTCTACACCGACATTAATAGTATAGTTACTAACAATGGCTTCTTCTCAAATAGCTTTTACATTGAACGAGGGGTTCGACAAGGGTGTCCACTTTCATCATCGCTATTTATTATATGCATCGAGTATCTATCACATCACATCCAATCAAATACACATATAAATGGCATACCGCTAGAACCTGACGAAAAAATCAAACAGTCCCTATTCGCTGACGATGCAGCTAATTTTTAAATGACAATCACGACTCTTTCCATAACCTTATAGAGTCGTTAACCCTTTTCGGAATGACATCGGGTCTTAAACTAAACAAAAGTAAATGTACTGTGCTACGAATAGGTAAATTAAAACAAAGTAATGTCAATCATAAAACAGAAATAAAATTTAATTGGACATACGATGAAGCCGCTACGTTAGGAATTACATTTACAAATAATGAAAATGATACAGTTCTAAAAACCATACTGCTTCAATTACAGAATTTTAAAAATTGCTTAAAATCATGGCATCACCGTACACTAACACTAATCGGAAAAAACACAGTTTTGAAAACGTTTGCACTTCCTAAATCAATTTATGTATTCACAGTTCTCCCAAATCCGCCAATAGATATTATTAACGATATAAATTCAGCAATATTTAATTTCATATGGGACGATAAACCTGACAAAATTAAACGAACTCAGTTAATTCAATCCGTAGAAAATGGAGATATCCAAACCAACAGTAAAATTATTTTATGGAACAATGAAGACATAATTTCAAACAATAAGACGTTTTTCTATAAACATTGGTTTGAGCGAAACATTAAATATGTCGACCAATTATACGACGACAGAATTAAGGACTTCTACTCTTTTGGTAATATATGTTACATATACGGAATACCTTCAAGTAATTTCCTGAAGTACTACACATTAATCAAAAACATACATAAACATATCAAATCTATAGCTAAATACAATTAACACACCTTGTACTCAAACAACATTCGTAGTTAACATACTTTCAAGACAAAAGAAAACGAACAAAATATTTTACACACTACAAATTAAAAACCCTTCAGAAAACTCCAAAACCCATAATAAATAGCAAGTCCTTTTTCGAGATCGAGAACTTAATTGGAAACACATATTTATCATGCCATATAAAGCAACTATTGAGAGCACACTGAAAAATTTTCAAAATAAATACGTCTATAGAAATTATAGCTACAAATAAATATCTCTTTAAATGCAAATTATCTAACTCTAATTTATGTGACTTCTGCGGTGAAAACAGCGAAACTATAGAACATCTATTTTGGGAGTGCAAAAACATCCAGCCTCTTCGGAATCAATAAGCATCCTTTCTTGAACAACAACAGCTAAACGTTAAACTATCCTTCGTAAGTGTTAGTTTCGGAATTAACTCATTAAAATCAATACACGGTAATAATATTGTGAATTGTATTCTTAAATTGATAAAATATTTTATCTTTCACATGAAAAAAAGAAAACAAATACCAATTTTTTAATTGTTTTATCCATAGTCTTAAACTAAAAATCCAGATTGAGAAAGAAATAGCCCTCAGTAATGACACATTGCAGATCTTTGAACAAAAATGGAATCGAATTAAATTCTCATAACGCTTGTCCACTTATATACTATTCACTCTTATGTTAGTTAAGCTTTTCAAATATTTTTTTTAGTATTATTCACACCAAGTTCTAAAACTTTATTAGGCATAGTTTATGTTTACTTTGTTAAAACCATTGCTTGCAAATAAATAAAACATGTATGTATACAATATATGCTTTAACATGAATTAAAAAAAAAAGCATTGCATAAGTATGTTTTATGTTATAACTGTGGACTAAAACGACACAACCCACAAGTGTAAATGACTAACCAAATCAGGCACGTTTTCAAAATAGTAATACGAATTTAATACTATACTGATATTATTTGCAAAATTAATAAGTATTAACATGAAATTAACCAACATAATATTATTTCATTGTGTAAAATTGATGTATGATCTGTAATATAACAGTTTTATTCTCCAAATAAGGTCATATAAACAAATACAATTTAACATTTTCAGTACGAACAAACATTTCGCTGTTTAATATAACCTGTGATATTGGAATCAACTGATTGGGAGAAAATAAGCGATACAACTTACTGAGTTAACTTAAGCTGTTCATTACTTACAAAAATCAAGAAATGGCTATTATGAAATTGAAAATAAGAAATTCAGGTGAAAGGAGGAGAAACCATCAACCTGTTAGTGTCACTTCGGATTTTGTTATATACCAAGATTGGTGTTATCTTGCATTACCATTTATAAGACTATCTACTAGTTGATGTGGTATTATATTGATGATCAAGTTATTTAATATAAAATTTGAAACCATAAGTAATATATACAAACCTTAAAATGTGTCAATATTGAAAGTAGTGTTGACATTTTCAATTTTTATTTTCGTGTCTTTTTCAAATGCGTTGTAGTAAATTCATGTTGATACCTTTATTATCAACTGTCTTCACTCAATTAATGATGGCGCTAAAATAAAACGCTAATCATTATTTTTATGTCCCCCAGTATATATTGTTTTTGCCCTGTCTGTTGGTTGGTTGGTCTGTTGGTTTGTTGGTTGGTTTGCGCCAACATTAACATTTGCTATAACTTTTGCAATATTCAACATAGCAGCTTGATATTTGGCAAGCATGTGTATCTCATGGAGCTGCACATTTTGAGTGGTGTAAGGTCAATGTCAAGGCCATCCTTCAAGGTCAAAGGTCAAATATATGAGTCAAAATTGCAATAGGGGACATAGTGTTTCACCAACACATCTTGTTATATTTATTACGGCCGCCGGGAAAACTTTTCGAAACAGATATTCCGAAAAATAACGTTCGCTTTTCTATGATATGCTATGCTATTTAAATAAAATTATGAGATAAATTGTTCTTTCGGATCAATAATTCTAAAGATTTTTTCAAGGGAAGTAACACGGGAGCAATTGAAATCGACCGCACGTTAAAACGACCATTCGTTACTGTCGCCATTACTATTACGTTATATCCGAGATTCTCATGAATTGTGATTAGCTTACATACATTAACATGCACAACACATCCACGTTATGTTGTCTTTTTAAACCCATTATTGTGGATTCTTTCTGACATTGCATGGCGTTTATCTGTATTTTAAACTAAAAGATTCTGTGAGTTTTCATTACAGACAATATGTAGTTAATACTTGTTTTAGATGCATTATATCGCAAAGTTTCATTTATGTTGATTGTTTTTGCATCAATGCATTGAGTATAAGAAGTTCAATGGTGATTTAATTAAAATGCTGTTGTTGTTTTTTTCCTTCGTGTCTATTTCGTTTAAATGATGATTTAATGTTTTAATTTTATACGAACTTAAATGTGTTAAAAAAATTATTCTTGGCACAGTGATAGGTTTGGCGTTCTTAAAACCGATATAGACCTTTAGTGCTTTGCATTTACCGTTTCGAGACGGGGGCAACAGTTTGATTCATTTCGTGTCTGTGGTGTCATTTCATGTCTAACTGCACGTTTTAAACGGGTTTTTTTAGTTGCATTAGATGAATAATCGGATTAAAATACGACTAATTGTTAGATTAATATTCGAACTGGCATTTTCCTAAATGATGTGGACATTTTAAGCCACATACATTATTTTGTTATTCGATACGTTTGTAAACATATCACTTACTTCTCATAACAGTAATTCCTGTTGTTATAATGCATGATGATTATGCAGTTTGTTTGTTTTCCTTTGACAAGAGACAAAAACACACTATGTTGTTTTTATCGAGTTTACATTTTTTAATGGACTTATGCTGTGATAATTAAACACAAATCATCCTATTATAATATTTAGTTTATGTTATTCTATAACGAACAACTTCACAATTTAAATATTTGTTTGATAACCGAAAAACATATCATACAACTGTATATTTTTATGACGCCAATATACTCGTAAAACTAAAGTTGGAAGCAATATACGATTACCAACATATTGAAGATGTTCATACTTGTGAACCTCTGTGACTATATATCACAATTGACAAATTTTCACAACTGAGATTAAATAATATAAACATCACAAGAACATTAATCTAGAAAGTTAGCCATCCATGTTATTGTATTTCTATTCTTGATTGTGCTTTTCCATATTTAATCGTGTTTACCAGCTTACATTTTTACTTCAAGTTGCGCCTTGTAATTTTGGCCGCCACTTATGTTATTGAATGCTACTAAATTTCAGTTTCTAAAAGTCACCTTTAGCGTTTTATTTTGTTGTAGAAGCACAATGTATCACATCAAAGTAAATTGATTTTTACACTTGTCATCGTTCGTTCGAAATCGTAATTTTCATCGTTATGCTAACTTAAAATAAGGCGCAATTTTGTGTTATAATTATGACGCTTGGTAAACAATCTCGTGTATCGACCAATTTCTCGGTCGTTATTGTTACCACAAATTTGGTTGTACACATGACCGGCCAGGTTTGGCAGTAAGTGCCCAAAATTATGGTCAGTTATAACCATAATCGTTGTCACTGACCCTGTTTGGATAAAATTCTATTCAACATTAAGTCAGAATAGGATTCAGTTGAGTTTAAGTCGAGATCCAGAATTTACCCAACTTTGGTAGATGTAAGGAATTCTTTTTTCGAAGTAAATACAACTTAGTCATAACTGTTATCAGTTTCGTAGTAATAATCAAATTGTAAAAACATTATACACATTAAATATCACTGATTGTGTGAACTTGGTTGACACCTCACTTGTATTATTTACGCGAATTATAAACGAACGCGGAGACTGACTGACCGACTGTGCGTCTTACTTGCAAAACACTACCGTACTATAATTATCAAAAATTTGGCGGTTACATATAACTTATATTGTGTGTCGTTTATGTATTGAACACTGTGATAACGTGTCATGGTGTATAATAAATTATTGTTTTAACGTTTTTTACGACTATCTGAAAACTCGCTAAGCATTATATATTCAGATATTCAAACGTTCAACTTACCCACGCAATTAAAACTGTATGCCTTAAACCCGAGGTACATGTACGTTACAATACTCGCTCGTCATGTAATAATAGACTATTTTTCATCCCGATCTTGTTAGATGGAAGTCCTTTGACCTGCTTTTTCATTTTATTAGATTAACATGTTTATTCTCTTTTTCTAAAGGAGAATTATTGCACGACTTAATTTGTGTTTTTATCCGCTTTAAAATGACCAACTTCACCCCACTAAGAAGTGTTTACCCAATCCAGACTCGAACAACAAAATATATTCTCTATTCCTGAAAATAACAAAACAAATAGTATGGATCTGAAGCGGATGGTTCAAAATTCATCTTTCGAATGCAAACGATATTTACATATCCCAGTATAAAACTGTATTCCCAATTGATGATAGTATTTGCAATTATAAATTATCGTTAATTAATGCCACATAAAGGTTTATATTACATCTTCTCAAATATTAATAACATATTAATGTAAATTCAACATTCATACCATGTATATTGAATCATATCGCAAGGAATCAAACTTTACCAATAAGCTATTAAGAAAACACGTGTTATATATTTATGCCCCCCCCCCCCCCTTCNGGCCTGGGATCACGAAAGTTCATTGGTACATTGATCATGACTGGCAGATGACCCCTATTGATTTTCAGGTCACTAGGTCAAAGGTCAAGGTCACAGTGACCTGAAGCAGTAAAATGGTTTCCGGATGATAACTCAAGAACGCTTAGGCCTGGTATCAGGAAAGTTCATAGGGTACTCAAACTTATTCACACAATGGCTGCCACTACAACTGACAGCCTATTTGGGGGGAGGGGGGAGGGGGGAATGCGTGTTTTACAAACAGTTCTTGTTATATATTGACTCTGTAAAATGCCAATTTAAAATTGTTAAAAAAAAAATAGTTATTGAACTAGTTCGAATCTTTTGACGTGTATGGGTTTGACGAAAGTTTTACCTTGATGACCAGCACGCATTTTGAACAACCAAATACAATTATTCTTTCATATGTTTTATCTTTTGAATTAAGTTCAAGTATTGTTATTATTGTTGATTTATCTTTTGCTTGATGACATTTTATTATTTGCCCGTTATATTTGGCAATAACGAAAATGTACTATTTCATTAATTTGCGAAATGAAAAAGTAAATGTGATGAATGATTATTAAAAGTGTACATTTGCCAAATCGTACGCAGTTAATGAGAAATAACGCTCGTACAATAGTGTTAAGGTGGATTGCAGTAAATCGTACACACAATAATAATAACTGAAAACAAATCATATAAATCGTACACTTTTTCGAATTGGCATCATCTTTGAAAATCGATTACAGCATACATCTGCAAGTGTTTATACACACTTTAAGGCAAATACCGCGGAATCTTATGTTTGAATTAAATGACTAATTTAATATAAAAGTTAATAAGTATAACCCCATTCTGCTTGTTTTTAGAAAATGTCAGCTGATTGTATGTCTCTACTTCTAAATTGTGTCATGCATAATATGCTTATCTCAATTGTCGATAAAAACGAAAATATCGTCAACAACAAAAGTATACAGTGTACATGGACTGTCGTTAAATATGTTTCTGTAAAACATGCGATTTCTGTAAATCAGCATCTTTTAACAAGTCATTTGATTAAGAGTCGCAATCGAATATCCGGTTGACGTTCGAATCGTGTATTCGCTATGGTTTCGGCTGGTTTTCTTTGTATTTGCTGTTTTTCCCCCAATTTGGCTGTGTTTTGAAATGTATTGGTGATGTTTACCATTTATTAGGCTACCAAAGTAACTTTCTTCATATACTGTAGATTCTATTAATAACATATCATAAGACAACCCACAAAAAATCGAAGCATTAAAGCTAGTGCCATCGGAACGACCAATGATTTGAGCGCTTTCAAAAAGCACATAAATAATTATTGATAGCAATATATACACGTGTATTGGAGCAAGGATAAGCCTTAAATAGTGGTTGAACTGTCGGTCGCATTGCATATATAAGTTGCATTTCTTAATATTTCAAACTGATATTTCAAATTTCATGTTTTGTACTTACGGAACAAATGTATACCATACACAAAATAGCTTAAACATAATTTACTAACATTATAAACATCTATACTGCGAACAATCTCTGACGACGTGAATAGGACAAATCTTATATATATATGATATTACGTGGATATGTTCTATTGTATCAACATAGCACACATTTAAAGAAACTACAGTTGAAGTTCGAGATCATTATCATTGATCCTTTCAAGGGTACAATAGGGAACAGGACGAAAGCACATTAACTCAAATATCAAGAATAAGTATGTGATTAAAGCCTTGTAAGGATGACCGCAAATCATAGCATTGGAAGGTTTACCGGTTTATTGGCGCCAACCCACCCACTTTGAACGGAGCTATTACCAGAGCAACATAATTGAAACTTGCTGTCAAACTAACTGTAACAATTAAATCCGTTAAAACAGTCTTACCCAAAGGTCATTTGATTTCATTCACTCATTTGTTAAATACAACCGCTTAACACTAGGTATAACAACTGTCGCAATATGTGTCTCTTATATGTGTGCTTCGTGTAATCAATTCCAGGAGATGAGCTGCTTCACATTGAGAATGACATGCTTACCTCTGGAGGCACTGTGTTTGGAACCGGTGAAATATGGGACCCTCATCGAGTGATTGATGGGAACACTAGTACAAAGGCGGATGCCTGTCACTGCTGCACAGCCATGTCCAGACCTGCATGGATTTCACTCAACATAGGACAACCATATATTCTGACGAAAATTGAAATCTTCGGTCGCACAGATTATGGTATTGTATTTTTAAAATGTGTGTGAACGGAAACACTAATAGAAAACACAGATATCAGTTTGGGTAAAGGCTGCTCATATAAGGTGGCTAGTCATTTAATTCGGCTAATACGTTTTCAAGAGGGATTCTTGCTTTTATTTTAACTGCACGTGCTTTATTAATAAGAACACTTAAATTGTGACATATTTCGATAAAGCATAAAAAGGCTAGCATATTGTATCATTATTTTGTGAATAATTTGAAGAAGTATATTGTGTTTATTTATCTCGTTGCTTCGCTTTTAGTTTCATTTTACTATTGGTAATTTATTAATTATTCATTATATAAATACATACATAATAAATAATCAATTAAAATTACATTAATTGTTATACTAATGGAATTACCCTTGTACAGAAATGCTTTTTTTCTGCCCTGTTCAAAAATGTTTTGCGAGCGCTAGAGGACAAGTGGCGTGATAAGAAAAAGCAAATGAAACGAAAATCAATGTAGCAAAGTAATGGAAGTGAACTTAAAGAAGTTATATATATAAAAAAACGGAAAGACCGTGTAGAGAATGAAGAATGTATAGTTAGTTATTACGGGTCTAGTAGCTCGTATCCATTAATGAACTGATTATACATGGGGGCTATAATATTCTTAACACAAAAGCAAACATTTGAAAACATTCTTTATATAAAGTGTATACCTTTGTTTAGAATATGTTTATATGTTTTTTCATAAAAGTTATGGAAATAATATTGTATAACTCATATTCACTTCTAACGTAACGTATCAAGAAATTTAAAACGTCTGTTAATATACGTAATAAGTTGATGCCTACATAATTATGAACCTGCACGTTTCCTGTCCACAGATGTAAGCATTCCGTTTTTATTAAGCGTTCCCAACAGAGAAAATATCGGAAATGGAGTTTGTTAAAATCAATAAATCGTTCGAATAAACTTCAGCTTCGATATGTGTAAATGTATTTCATAATACTTTATTCGGAATGATTAAGCATGCATATACATATCATGTAATCTATGACAGTAAATATTGCTTCTAACTATTTTGCGTGTATTGCAATTGATACAAATACTATCATGTTTTAAAGAATTGGATCAGTCTCGAAACCTGCGCCTCTGCCTACGGCTTCTATCCGAGGTTGACGATGTTTGCAGTGATATTACCGACAATTACCAAGCAATAGTATTCAACCCGCCACGGCTTGGAAAATTCGTAAATATATCGGGACTGGGGTCGACAGAATTCATGACGATCTGCGAGATTAAAATATTTAAACTTAACGGTATGAGCACAAAACTTCAAGTTCTAAATATTAAGTACTTATATACTATTTGAGCGTTATATTTCCAGACATAACGACATACAAAATCGTGAAACTGTGTTTTTAAAACACTGTTTAAGTTAAAAACTTATTTTCAGCAATTAACATCGCCCGATCAGATGGTTTGAAGATAACTCAAGTAAATACGTTCAGTCCAGTAAATACGTTCAGTCCATGTGATGCAGCCAAAGCAACAGACGGAATGTATTCAGCCAGATACAACAACGATGCTGATTTATGCACCATGTGCAGTGCAACCAATTCTGGAAACCCATATTGGCAAATTGATTTCAGCAGGCCAGTGTTGGCGCAATACATAAACATTATTGGGCGTATTGAAGGTATGCATGACGTAAACCTTTTTTGAAATTCGAATATATTTTCCATCGAATTGACAACGTCGGTGTATTTAACATTTATTTCAATACTTGTTTGACAGGTGATAATTCAATTATCGTATTTGTCTCTATGTACGCGTCAACTTAACATGTCATTACATTTCTACGAGTGCATTCATCTTGGAATATGATGACAACTATTTGTGTCGAATAACATTTCCGTATTCATATAGAGTCGGTAAAACTAGCAAGAAAATATCCTGTGTACATGTAAACCCATAGGGCATAGGTCGACGTGGCGTACTGGATATGATGTCCGCCTAGCGACCGGGAGGTCACGTATTCAATCCCCACTGTGGGAGCGTTATTTAGATCTCCCCCATATACACCAATCACTGGTTCTAGTCCCAGGAAACGGACTTGAGAGCGTTTCAAATAAGCCTTAGGCTTCCGATGCAATCGAGCTAAAATAAATAGGTTTAAACTAAACGAAACCCCTCATGACATTGAAGCTCGTTATCTCTTTGTTAGTGTTATTGTAAAATCGAAATAATTCGTTGTACTGTCCGATGCATTAAGCGTCCAATCGCCACCATCTTTAATCTCTATGTTTATGACAAAAGGTCGAATCAAATAATGATGCTATTCGGAATTAAAGGTGTTAAACAATATTCCGTATCTTAATGTAATCCTTTTCAGAAAAGTACATGTTGATCTTGTGAGTCATCATCTGTCAGGATTATATTTCTTCATCCTTGTATGTAATAACATTGAGGGTATCGTGCGTCGATTGACATATGTTATCAAGTTATTGTATGTGTGTTTTTTAATAAATAATGGGACTGTAATAGGCAGTCTGAGTTACGTGTCCTTCTTTCAGGGATCCCGTCAGTATCGTCTAAACTCCATATTTATCTAGTTTGTAAAGTAAAAGAACTAACTTCTTTTTAGTTTAACACACACCATAGCCATTGGCTTATTTGGCGTTAAGCTAAATTTAGTATCTTACACCAATACGCTTTAAATACACTAGGATCTTATAACATGTTTATGAACTTTACTTTATTTCAGGTGCATACTATCAAAGTGAAGACCTACTTGTGTACGCAAGCAATAACAACCTGACTACAAACAATCATAGTCTGGTGACACATATTATTTCTGCCAATACAAATTTAAGTCAACTATTTGAATTAGGAAACCAAAGTTTCCGATATTTGACCATTCAACGATTTTACCCTGGTGTCATGACGTTATGTGAAGTTAGCATATTCCGAAAAGGTGACCTATTGCGTTATGTCTGCCGCTACTAAATCACTTATCGTATTAAGCAAAATAACCTAAAAATTATCTTCAACTTTATACTCGTATAACACGTTTTCTTCGATTACAGTATGTGATAATGGAACATTTGGTGAACATTGTCAACCGTGCGGCCATTGCAAAATTGGTACATCATGCGATGACACTGGGAATTGCACATGGGGTTGTGAACCTGGATGGGAGTCGTTTTTGTGTAACATAGGTCAATTTCATTTATGATTATTTACGTGTTTAAATATATTGCCATTCTTACGTTTAAATTAAGTATAAACTTAGTGCATGCTAAAACGAAATGCATACAAAATATTTCGTATATTTTAGTGCAACAGAAAGGAAAAAAATCAATAAGCTTTACTTTTGTCAATCTTGTCTCAAAAATGTGTACTACTATTACTACCAACACTACTGCTACTACTTCTTCTACTACTACCCCTACTACTACTACCTACTACTACTACTTCTACTACTACCACTACTACTACTACTTCTGCTACTACTACTACTACTACTACTACTACTACTACTACTACAACAACTACTACTACTACTACTACTACTACTACTACTACTACTACTACTACTACTACTACTACTACTACTACTACTACTACTACTACTACTACTAACTTCAACTACAAATATTTACAATACGGCACTTACTACTATTGCTGCTACTTCGACTACAAAAACCTCTAAAACTGCTATAACTTCTTCCAGTTCTACAAATAAAATACAAATAACTTTTTAAAGCGCGTATTTACCATTTCAATATAACAATTGTATTTTCGCAATCTTAAGCCAATATATGAATATAACTGAGGAATGTTACATCAAATTAATTTGATGGTTCCTTCCTTCGATCAAATATTGTAAACTTCATTGATATTTTTGACGAGCTAGTTTAACCGTCAGGTTTACTCGTAGTTTTTGTAGATCCAAAATTATGACTATGTGTCGTATGCACGAATCTGAAAAGACTTATGGGGATTTCCCAACAGAGTTCATGTCTTGTGTGCATGAATGAGTTTTCTGCTGTAATTCAATACAACTTTTCTTTCGTTTGTTTCTGGTACTACTTCTCCAGAACATATATGTTAGTTTTTGATGAATCATCGTTTTATCTGGTTTTACTAAAGGGAAGAAGAAAAAGATACTCTCTTGAAACTACTACTACTTCTGCTGCTACACATTCTTCAATAATTGCAGAATAAACGATTCATGTTAACCTATTAACGATAACTGTATAACTTCAAAAATACTCTTGCGATCACTAGTTTTAGCATGTTGGTACCTTGATATTTTATCATATTTATAATTTAAAACAACTTTTGACAAACTCAAGTCGTGAGTCATCGCATTGAAGGTATGAGTGAAATCACCAGTACTTTTATTTGGTATATCTTAACAATATGGCATAATATTTCAGAATGCCAGAACGGAACATACGGAACACATTGTCAAACATGTGGACATTGTAAAGCAGGGACTGCTTGCAATAAAACTACAGGGATTTGCCAATCCGGATGCGAACCAGGATGGGACACTTCTAAGTGTGACATAGGTAATTTCATATTTTTATTTTAATGATAAACACTAACATTTTTTTCTGATTTCTGTATTATTTAAATAGTTAAAAAGTCAGACTCTGGAAGCCTGAAGTGTAGCATAATTGAAAATCAGATGAGACAATGTAGAGTTATTCAAATAGATCTGTAACGGTTAGCAAACAAGTATTTATTTAAAACTCTGGACTGACAATTATCAAAGGTATTAATAAAACAAGCAGCACCCAATATGAATGTCTGGTAATATCAATTTCTTGCACGAAACAAAACTACAGTACAACAACACAAAACATAGACCGCCGACTACTAAGGTCTTTGTTCCACCTCCAGGTGGAATTTATGGGACTTTTTCGCTGAAAGTCTTTTCCTTAACAGTATTTGCAGATTGGCGGCATAATGGTTGTTGTTTGTTGTTGTTTGTTGTTGTTTTTGGTGCTTTGATTTGTGTCACCCCAAATGCATATATTGTCTGCAAACAGTCAAATAGTGGATGTGTGGATGTAATAGAAAATTTGCTGTTCAAGCAATCTTAATATATCCTGGTCACATAATGTATGACAATATAATCGTGTATATCATTGAGTACATTCTATATTTTATCATGCGTAATTGAGTTGTTGTCCCCTTTTTCTTGCGGAAAATAAAGGAAAACTTGATTTTCAGGCCACTGAGTACTTGTTTTCTTGTTTCAACAGCCATTGTTTATGTGTAGAAAATGTATAGTTTTCTTCGTCTTAAAGTAGTACGTTAACCGAATATTTGAAAGGCTAGCTCCACAGCAGGTGTTGTTATTTTGTCGGTTACGTTATGTTTAAGAAGAGTACTCATTAAATGTATCCGCCGTCTTTATAGAGTCAAAATTGTGGTAGGGGTGTGATATGAGCTTTATTTTCCATAAACAAAAAATAAACATACCATGTGCTATCAAGGAATCACGTTTATCGGTGATACTAAGCCATGACAATAATTGAACAACGTTTACTTAAGTTATGGTCATATTCCAACAGCCATACTATATAAAGCGATTTGGTTACCGATTTGGTAGTAGTGTTACAAATTAACAAATGCTTAAAGATACCGGCTGCTGAAATAAGTTAGTAAAATTGGAATATACATAATCGTTATAAATGAACTGGACAGGACTAAAACACATCTCAAAATGGTGTGTTAATATACTGACACTCATAGCAGAACATGTTGAAATCATAGTGAAAAGTATCATCATACAACTTGATGATAATATCTCGATCAAGCTCGATAACCATTCAGAACGTATGAACAATATCTGAATTATGGCCCTTGCATTTTCAAACGTTTGCCAGGGTTTGCCATTGAATGCTTTCAACTTAAATAATTCTAATCGTATCAACATCAAACAAACTTGATGACAACGTTTCTGCAATATAATCTTGACCAGTTAAATAACAAGCTTTAAGCGCTTAACAAAATTATTGCTATTGAATTATAATAACCTTGCTTAATTAATGGCGTTTTTTCTCTAACTCAATATTAATGTGACTCGTTTGCACTCTTGTTTAGACTTGTTTATTATTGTATCGTTAAAATTACAACGCCAATATAATTATGTTATTAGATCTATAATAATGGACTCTGCATTTTTAGAAATAGAAGAACATCACCATAGTGGCACATTTACATGTCTATACACACGTTACAATGACGTATATATACCCGACTGTTTAAAGGTTAAGTTTATATATTCGTTTTTGCTCATATTTACAAGTTAATAATCCGAACACATTTCAGAATGCATAGATGGGAGATATGGGTCTGATTGCCAGAACCAATGTGGTCATTGTAAAGCAGGCTCTACATGCAACAAAACCACGGGTATTTGTCAATCAGATTGCGAACCGGGATGGCAGCTCAATATGTGTACCAAAGGTAATGCCCAAAAGGGCATAGTTGACCTGATCCGCTAACCCTGAATTCACATTGCGGTACATGAATGATCTTAGCTTAGGGCATCGTTTTTAAGTTGTTACTATGTACAAAGAGGACCGTTTTGATACCATGGCCATTATTTGACCAACCTATGTACAGGACTACTACATGATGCTTAAGACCAAATAACAAGGATCTCGTGCAGATTTATTATTTAGTAGACGATTTTTTGTAATCGTTCTCGACAGAAGTTTTAGAGAAAAACAATTACCGACAGGGCGGGGCCGATTTAGATCCAAGGGGAATGGACTTAATAGAGGGCCATCATATGACATTAAATGACAAATATTAAATAAACTAAACATACTGGCCTTGCGCTTTCAGAATTATTTAAGTTTTCACTTTAAATATATAAGATGAACAATTTAAAGCCAATGTCATGAATTGAACATACTTATTAGATGACAAACAAACGTTGTTACATGCGCAATACCAAACCCCCTGGCCTTCTGGTTTTACAAGAAAAACATGTTTAAAGTTTTCACTATTACATATATATAGGATCTGGCATGAGTTGTCATATCATACCATATTTTATTAAACGAGTTCAGGAATGTTGTTAGTAAGCGAGCCTTTGGCGAGCTTACTAACGAGGTCCTGAACGAGTTTAATAAAATATGGTATGATATGACAACTCATGCCAGATCTTTTTTATCACATGCTTTTAAATGAGCAAATTAAATAAATATTTACGCAAACAAAATGATAAATCCCGAATGTTATTTACATTTCGTGACGTCATTTGACGTTGCAACGTCATTTCAGCAAAATAACAAAATGCGATTGGTCAATAAACGAAAACTAAGCCAATGATAACGCTTAACAAGTATATTACACATGTGTTATATAAAAATATATGTAATGGTTATATTACATGGGAAACAGGTTATGGCATGTGATAAAAATATAATAAAATATAATAAATAACCATCAGGGCTTGGCTCATGTGACCATAACATTTTACATTAGGAATGACACACGTGTGGGCCCAACAGTTTCAGAAGAAGTTACATACATTTATATATATTTATATATTTTACTATAAATATAAGGAAAACAAGTAACCTCAGGGCGTGGTCAATTTTGACCACAAGGGCATTATTTGAATAAACTTTGTACAAGAGCACCACATCCCATTGCAAATATAATCTCTTTTTTACTTTTTGTTTTGGAGAAGATTTTGTTTAATTATTAAGCTGTATATGTCTATATGAATTATTGTCTGCTGGGGTATGACTATTTTCGATCTATTGTCTAATGTGATTTGAACAATTTACGCAAATGAATACTGTAAGATGTTCAAAACAAAATATTTAACCTCCGAGCCATAAATAAAACAAGAAGATTTGTGAAATTTCAAATTTTAAAATATATCACATTCATCGGCTCGTTAGTGGTTCTTTGAAGGTGGTGAGACGATTAACTTTCTACCTTCATTCCCCGCTGTAACTTGTAAACATGTCTGCCTTATTGTCACGTGAATATATTGATTATTATTTTTTTGGCAACTAGTAGCTGTTTCACTTTAAACTGCTCTAACAAATGCATATGGATTCCAATCTTTTCTAATCCGACAGCAGTCGTAATGCTTCGGAGACATTCGTAACACCATAGCGACAGTTATTGAAGTTTAAACGATCACGTTAAGCTTATCCATCGGTTATAGTTTGAGCGACATCCGCGAAATGGTGAAAAGGAAAATAAGTACACAAAAGGTTACGCTCTATATAGTCTATAGATCATAATATACTAATTCCAATACTTTGAATTTAATGATAAACGTTCTACATAAGCTAAGGATAACCGCAACATCGTGTACGGAACCCCAATTATAGTACCTTTTCTTACAGACCATCATGAGCTGAACTGAATAAAGCAAATGACCATATATGGTATGTTATATATTAGTGAGAACAAAGAGAAAATTGCTGTGTTTATTTTTTCAATATGTATTACCGGCTACGTTTCAGTTGATAACACATAACGAAAACAGAATACCACGACGCGTAGCTTTAACTGGAAACAGGTGTTCCACTAAATCATGATGATTTTTAAAGGTTAAACACTTGTATACATAAAATAATTAATGTAATGTAACAAAACATTGAAAACACAACAACGTAAGAGTCACCATTAACTTTTGCCAAAACCTGCCACATCCAACAGAATTTTAAATAAAATCAAAAGATACGGCCATTCACCTGATCAGTTAAACAGGAGTTTAGTACACAACATGTTGACACTTTCATATAATATAATGGAAAACAACAAAGGGCCACAATTCTGCCAAAATTAGTCGCATCCGAATGTATCAGTTTAATATTAAGGTCATTACGGCGTGAATGTTTGTGCGAAATCAAATGATGTATTAAAGCTGCTACGTGACATATGGAGAAGCGAATGTACATGAGGCCAAAAACGTATGTGTATTATCATAGGCATGATAGTCGTTCAATGCAGTCAATTAAGCATCGTTTAGTAGTAAAATATTTGTATAAATCATATCGAACTTACTGATGTTTTTGTAACAAAAAAACATCTTAACTGAGATTTGGAGTTTTCAATATAAATGGATAACTGTTTATTTTTTGTCGTGTATGTCTTAGTTAATTCCCTTTACGTAACGAAACGTAAGGGTATTTGTATTCGTAAAAAAAATAGTCATATATATGTGTTTTGACTTTTGTCTCTTTTACTTTAAATATAATCGAAAATATATTGGAAATATTGCGCGTATTAGAAATGAACCATAATATTACGTTTGAAAAACGTACGCTCTCATCGCTTCTCTAATTTCACTCACAGTCTATGTTTTTTGTTAGTTTAAACTTAAAATTTGCCAGCAATTGGACTCCTAAACACAATTACAGCCAAAGAGTTAAAAACAGCTGAAAAGCGACTTACGCTTTTGAGATTTACCTTACCAAATGCGTTGACAATATGTGCATATTAAAAACGTGATTATTTAGTTCGTGTGTATGACTAAATAATGCAATATAACTAGTATACGGCGGGACTGTGGACGTTAATAACTCAAGTATGTTTACAACATTCATACAGTAAATGATGAATGTATACAGCCAATTAATATGATTCATAATATTTATTGTTCTTATTTTTACAAAAGGACGACCGCGGCAGTTTTAACTTTCTTTCTTTCAAAACATTGAATTGGAATGGTGGTGGTTTGCTAGAGACAACTTTTCTGATATAAAAATGGAATACAAATATCCAGGGTCACCAGTGTTCTTTATTTTAATATTTGGCAACACGACTCTTTCAACATTTGGGTAACCGCACAAATATGCGATAAAGGATCAAATTAAGCAAACAAGTGATTTTTTTTTTACAATAACGTATATCTCTATATTCATTTATTCGTATGATAACCATTTGATATCATACATAAAACATAAAATGGATATCAATTACTATAAGTTTTGGGGTATGTTAAAAAAAAATCATTTCTAAATTTCACAAATTAAACGTCCTAAAATTCATATAAAACAATAGTTTCGTATTTTCATTCTAGGATTTAACTCAAACGTATCTAACAGCTTCATGGGTTATCAAAAAAAGAAAATAAAGAGAAACAAATAGGTCACCAGGGTTCGTTTGCTCATCAACGGCATGTAGTAGAATAAAAATAAAAATAACAGTCAAACAATATCCATGTTAAACTTGGAAACAAATAATCACGATATTAAAAGGCACTAAATACATATCCGTTCTTGGTTGCTTAATACCATGTTTTTTGTAGGTGTACATATTCCTCTTTTGACTGTTAGACACATATATCTTATTTAGATCCCATAATAATCTAGTCGAGTTTGATGGATTCTGTCGTTTTTCCATTCCCGAATGCAAACGTGTTCAAGTTCCCGTATGCTATACAGGGTTGAATGCCGTGTCCTTCGTTGTTCAAATAGTCACACAATATAGACAGAAATTTTCACTGACAGCACCATGCAACCAACCCCACACGTTGTTCAGTGGTACCGGGCGTCTTGGATGAATGATTTAATTGCATCCAAGCAGTAATTGAATATAAACAATACCACGTGAAAGTTAAAGTTGATATGTTAAGCAGTTTCTTTAAGAAATTGTGAAATTGTTTTTCTATAAATGCGATTGAGTGTTAAGCATAACATGTAATGTACCGTAAGATTGTTATTTTAATTGGTTTATTATCAAGTGTGTTTTAATTTCCTTTCTTAAATGCATGACATCAATATCAACGTGTATTATTATAAAGAAACCCATCGGTTAAAATAAATTATAACTCGCGGAACATATATCTTCAATTAAATGGCTGTCGATTGTTTTTCCCGTAATTCAAAACAGTCCCTGTCGTTACAGTCATGCGATACAAAAGGTGTGTGTCGTCTTAGGTTCGATGTAAAAATGTATCGCAGCAAACAGTTTATATCGGCCCGATTTTGATCCGGTTTATATTTGAATATCGGTACATACATAGGTCCGAGATCAGACCTGCAACACGGCGCGATGTCGTCCCGACATCGACACCGGAATACTGCCGTCTTTCCGAGTTATAAAAAGCCCGCTCGAAATTTCGACGATATAAATGTATTCATCGGCCCGATATCGGATGTTTGCATATCCCCGAGATCGGAGATGCAAAACATCGCGATGTCAGCCCGACATCGACACCGTCATACTGGTCACAATCCACCGAATTTGTCCGATTTTCAAAATTGCCTTCTGCTGCTCCAATTGAACCCTTTTTCACTGTGACTGTGCTAAAGATTTGAAAGCCGTCGTTGCTCCGGTACTTTTAAATCGTGAAAACGCTATTTTATTTCCATGTGTTGTTTTGTTCAATCACTCTTCTCGTATCAACAGAAGGCTTTTAGTATAAAAAAAAAATACACAAACATACATAATAATGAACGCATTAAAATAGTTAAAACAAACAGAATGAAAGGACAGTACAACCTAATATATGATTTAAAAATAAAAGATCAGTCCTTGTCCCTTTGCTTCCTACTGCTGGTTGTAACGATACGTTGGGAAGTCTGGGATATTACTGCCTCCATCTTAAACATGAACATTCAACAATCCATATAATGTAAACCCGATTTATTGATATTTTACCTATAATATTAATATCAATTTTCATTTAACCGATGAACACAACACAACAATGCAATGCATATGATGGTCATGAAATTTAATGACGCATAACTGTATAACAAATGTGCTACTTCAAACACGCATTTTAAGCAAACACTTCAAGAAAATGTTACCTTTTGCAGCTATAATCAAGATAGACCCATTAAAAACCGCATATGCATAAGACAAATAAAAAAGGAAGATTTGAAGTTAATCCTTTACGTTATTTCGAAAAACAAAAGGGAGAAAACCGGCCGATGGATAGCCACGATTACCCTTCCTTGTGCAAACAAAACAAACCAAAATAAGGATATACAAAAAACTGAATGTTAATATTGTATCTTAATAAGAATCCCCTCGAATCTACATACATGCACACAACATAAATTGTAATAAAAATAATGAAATGGCTTAATTGAACTAGAATGACCCCCCCCCCCCNTTATCAATGTGGTATAGTTTATTTATTGTATGTTCCGCCTTATTTCCAGAGTGTCCAGCTGGTTATTTCGGCAGCAATTGTTCCTCCAGATGTAGTCACAACTGTGTTAATCCTAGTGAATGCATGTCGTCAATCGGCAGCTGCATTCATGGCTGTGTGCCAGGATTCGATTATGCAGCGAGTCAAACGTGCGAGAAACGTAAGTACACGTAGGTGATCCTTAACAACATTTAAAAGCCCCTGATATAATTTGTCAAAATGACGCATATGACGATATTCAGAAGTCAAGATTATTTCAGATTTAGCGTTCATAGATAGCATTACAATAATGGTCTCTACATATATTCTTTATTTGCTTACAGAGCAAAATAGACATGTCTGACTTTGACATGCGTGCATGCATTATATTTAGCTCATGTAATAAAGCCTTTAGTTTTGACTCTTTTTCTCATTTTAAGTAACAGGTCGAAATCGATAATTTTATTGAACGATTATTTTAATGCTAGAATTTCTATTCTAGTTTAAGATATTTCACATGGCACTTTACTGAAAATTATTTTCCACGATATGCATTCTTAACCATCAGTTCAGAGCTGTGTTTATGCCATAATTATTAATTTAATTAAAAGCTCCAGTACAACTACACACGAATTTCGGTCATTTATTTCTTCATTAACATCGTAATAAGGAGTTTATACACGTAAATAAACAGGAACTTAAAGTTTTAATCATTCCAATAAATTGTATGCCTCACTGGCTCTGTGGTTTTTGAAAGGAGAGCTATTTTATTGCTTGTTGCACTAATTACCGGCTGACCTAAAACATGTCCTAAGCTGAACATAATTTGGCCAATTCCTGAAAGACATAATTGATAGGGTGTGTGTTCATCGAAGTGATTAGGTTATTTAATAGTACGATTTCGCTGAGTAGTCCATTAAATTGTTAAAGCGTGGTCTTATCCGTGTAAAAAAACAGCTTTGTTTTAGTTTACTTGCCTGCTGAAAATTTATGTTATACATTGTGACCAGTCTCAGCATTTTTTAAACGATAGACATGCGTGATACGAGAACTCATTAAAATAGTGCACTTTACGTTCAACGTTTCGTGTTTGAGAAGCTGCTCCCCTTACCCTAAATAAAGCCAAACGTGAATTTCTCATTCGTTACTATCAAACCCCAATCTGTTTATAGTTGGTTAAACAGTCATTTGACTAACAAAAATCTAGCGTTTTAGGAGAAAATTGTATTCGATAAAATAACACGACATTTGGCACTAAATGGATTACATTTGTTTTATGAAAATCAAATATAATAATTGCATGTATTGACAAAAAAATAATATATATACTAAAATTGTAAAAACATACACAAGCACAACAACCTCCGACAACATAAACAAAACGAACATTATAACAACAACATTTGTCACAATAATATGATACAACATCATCAACAAAAAAACTAATCCTAGTACCACTATACCTATACTTATATTACTACTACTATTACAACTAATACTAGTACCATCGCCATCACCACCACCATCCCCACAACTACAATCGTTTCTGCCACCAACATAACATACTAATACTGCTACTGCTACTTATGCTTCTGGGTTATATCTACTGAACACAACTCCTTAAAGTCCTCTTTATAAATTGTGATATTTGTTTCGAGCAGAATAGTCAAGCGAAACGACTAGTTCGATCTCTATTTTTAGGCGAGCGTTAGTTTTGGAATATGTCGCATTCAATTGTGTATCAAATTAGTTAAGTAAAACACAAAACCTATGTTGAGCATAAGAACATATGGACTATTTGAGCTGTTTGAATGTTCGTTGCTCGCACCTCCTGTAGCCAGGTATTAGTAACATGGTCACCAAAATCGACGTTGAGTGTTCGTTTTGCAATTAATCAAACTATTTCACTTTTAAATGTCATTATTCCTTTAATCATCATCAGCTGTTAAATATAAGCATACCGAAAAGGTTCAAATTAACAACCGAACACCTAAAGTCAGAGTCGTTTTGCCGTAGCAAACTTCCGCTCACGTTACCCGTCAGAATGGTCAGATATGAACATTTTGTTTCGCAACATTACAAAGTACCTTAATAAATACATCTTAAAAACATAGATACCTATGGTGAATATTGCGAACGGAGGACATAATAGCCAGTCTAAAATGTTCATTAATTGATTAACATTCATTCAGAGTTACCGTGATAACATGATTCATTATACTTGATTAACATGTTTAATTTACTTAACAAAAATCAGGAACTATAATCTATTAAATGTATTTCATTTTATAAAATTATATTTTTTTTTTTTGTATTTACTTCATAATTATATTTTGCATATTAGACAAAATATAAATTGGAAAATCTTTAGAAATTGTATTCAATGTATACCGACTCGTAACTGCTAGTGTGTGGGCTATATACAACACTCTTTCTTTCTCTGATTGGTCGGCTGTGGTCAAGAATAAATGTTTAACATTATTTGAACTAATTAAATATTCAATTGTCACATCGCTAAAGGAATTATTACTATGTATGTATCAATGTTTCACACAATTAAACTTCAACAAACTGTTGTTGTCCAGAAGCCCTTTGTCAGTTAATTACACTTTTCAGTCTTATGATGTTCCATAATGTTATCCGAATGGTATTCTACATATAACGCCTCTTCTGGTGGTAATTGGTGGTACCGTTCGCGGCTTTGTAATGACTTCAGTTAATGTATCATGTCGGCAAAACGAAAATTACGCTCGAAACTTGAAACTTGAAACTGGCTAATTTGATGAAACGCCTATTTATATAGTTATATTCAATGGCGTTGTACAAGACATATAAATATACATACAATTTATAAATAAAATAAGAGTGATTGATACTTTTATGCAGCATTAATTAAAGGATTAATAATCTAAAAATGTGTGATATAAATACAAATAAAAATCCTGTAAGAAACTTAAGCAATAAAACAATACAGGCTACGATATTAAAACACAGGAAAAATAAAATATTACGTAATCAATTGAAATAACTAGGGTTAAGACAGTAATTATAATGATATTATAAGCAAAGTTTTGGCAACATTAAGACACTTTTTTCATGAACTGAAAGGATACGTGAAATGATATTTCTGCACTCTGGCTGTCGGATCCCACAGCTACCGGTCACCCGTCACCCTTACGCACACTTCTTTTGGGTTTTAACCTTATTTGAACTATTGTGACTACAAGTCACAAATAGACTGACATACGCTCTTCCCCTCAGCATAATCCCACCGCATGCCGTCATAGTTATAGTAGTTTGCTACCATCGCGAACCGCTTTCGGGAGCAGAACGAATATGCTAATATATCTTTATTTATGTTTTGGCTTCCGACTACTTCCTGAGTGTTTCAAGGATACAATACTTTACTTCTATGTGTCATACTTGAATTAAAAGCCCTGTCTGATACAATTACTAAATAAAATAGAAATAACAAACATATGCAATTTAGCATTTAAATGCTGACACACATTGTTTACGCGTTTATTAAACCTTTTAAAATTTGTTTCTTGAAATACTTAATACAAACTCGAATTAACAGGAGCCGCCAAGTTGTATAAAATCAGTGCTACGCTTTGTTTTCAGAATGTTCTCGTACCTTTGGAAATAACTGCTCGAGCGCATGCCACTGCAATGATAGTACTGAAATATGCAACAACGTCTATGGCAATTGCACATCGGGTTGTTCTGAAGGCTGGGGTGGTTATAACTGCAGCATAGGTATAAGCACATGTAACAGTATAAGCACATGTTTAAATCAACGTGGCAAAGTATTTTGTGAGAGTGTTAGTTTTACATTAGTCAAATGTTTTTGAAAAACATAGTATACTTTTTTTAACAAAATATTTGTTTTAGATAAAAACATCATCTTTTCTGGCAATTACTCGGTTGCTGCAATGCAGTCTAGCACCTATGGAAACTGCGACGCATCTAGAGTAATAGATGGTATTCTGTGGGATAACAATGCAATTGACTGTACCAAATGCAGTGCTACTAATGGTGATGAGAAGCCGTGGTTACAAATAGATCTGAAACGGCAAATACTTGGATCGAGTTTACGTTTATTTGGACGCATTGGTATGAGTGTTTATTGCGTAAATTGTAAATACAGAACTGCTTTTAAACTAAATAGTGACATTGAATATCGACAACGATCAATCTAACAAGGCATTGAATGCATTGATTTGTTACACATTGTTTAAAAAACCTACTTTAAAGGTCTGTATTCGATTGAGCATGATTGCTCTTGGTGCACGAGTGTTGATCAGTTGGTGCACGATTGTTCATCTACAATAGTATAAAATCATCATTCTTTTTAGTTCTGAAACAGGTTTCGTAAGCTAATTATTCGTTATCTGTAGACTTGTTAATATCAACTGAAACAGAACCGATTCATTCATATAAGAAATCACACTTTAAAGTTAAAGTAAATTTTCCTTCACAACACAAACGCCTGAAGACTGCATCCACGCAACAATATAGATAACTTCCAAAAGTTCACTCATTTCCTAACCCGAAAATTGAATGTTTATGTTATTCAAGTGTATTTTTCATTCTACATTTAAGAAACTTCATATGTGATTACTCTCACCGGTTTTATTTGATTTATATATATTTCATGCATATATTTATTTAAAAAAAAAGATCATGATAACTTTTATCCATCCAGTTTTACATATTGTATTCAAATAACGTTTAAAACCTCAAACAATTTAATAACATTATCAATTTATTACGCCCAAACTCTCATTTTGACGATGTTTTTTCCTGTCAAAGCATATTATATATTATTCGGCTTTGATACAAGTTCGTTAAATTATTGTTTAGTCGTTTAATGATGAACAGTCGTATAAAGTAAATTTAATACGTCATTGTTTTCATGTTTTGTAGTGTATGGTAATCGGTCATAGTTTGTGCCTAAGTTTGTAATATTCTTCTAGCGTCTTATACGATCGATCTTACAGGCCAATTAATAATCGGCCAAGATTTTCGACAGCTTTCAATGGAATATTAATGATGACTTTGCTAAACCTTATTATCGTATGATAAAATAATAATATAATAACTGTCATATTGGAGGAACCCGTTGTTCAAAACTATCAATACTAAATTGTGACCTGCCCAAGTGTGAATATATATATTGAATATATCACACAAATGTGAACATAGCACACATATTTATGGTGACTGATTTCTGCCATATGGTGCTGCACATATTGAAATATTGCTATAAATTGTAAACTTATATTGGTGATCATATCAGATCGTTTCGGCTATAATAAGATATTGACGTCGATCATGTCAATCGCATTAATCGTGAAAAAAAATGAAAAGTACACCAATAGATTTGGTTATTGCGATCAACTGCGATCTATTGTAAATCTGGATCGTTGTTTCCAATTAATGAAATGATTTGTCGCGATTTCAAGAATAAAATGAAGTCAAAAGTCAATTTGGCGTTATTACTTTCGTGTACGTTCGATGCTTTATCGCGTATATCGTGGTTTCAATCGTGCGATAAATCGCAACCAAACTCGTGTTTGATCGATTACATTGATTATTGATAAACTTTCGGTTACGTGTTACTTCGAATAAGAACGTTCTAATTTCTGGAATTCCGATCCTATTGATTGTGGGATCAAAACCCAGTCAAGGGCGCAATTTAAACAATCAGAGCGCAGCATATTAAATCGTTTCTGAACTTGAGATCAGACCAGTATATTGGTGGCAACTGCAAGTTTCAAAATTGATTATATTGCGACCGAGCGCAGAGCAACGTATCTAAACATACGGGCACGCACCATGTCTTATCTAAGCCTGAAATTTCGAGTTTGTAGCAGATCGCATGACAATGGGCACCTAGAAATAAAGTATATATCAGCACATCGTTAGTCTCGGCATAATAGGTTCAAACGACCAGCTATGTACAGGGTGAATGTTTCAATATCAAATGTTGTATTGCTACAAATAAAGCAATTTATGGTGAAATCGACCAGAGAATTACCTATAGGAAAATTTTCAGGTCTGAAATGGGGTCGTGATTGTTAACAAATTGGTATAAAGGCATTATATGTTTAATTATTTAATGTGTATGAATATAATGTGATTTTTTATTGTAGATAGTACAGAGCAAAGCAAGAAGTTGTATGTCTATGTCCGAAATCAAACCATAGGTGATGACAATAATACTTTCATTGGCATTATCTACAATGCGGGTTCAGTAAACGGGGTTCTTCTTCATTTGCAAGAGAGAGTATTCCGTTACCTGATCATTCGGAACTGGACTCAGTCGGTCATGGCGATTTGTGAAGTCAAAATATATCAAGCAGGTATCACCATTTTGTTTTGTTATTAAAAATAACTCTGCACATTAGAACTTACTGCTGATGTGTTAAAAAACAACAGTGGAAGTACATGTAGTATATGTACATGTATAACTATTATTATTATCCCGAAAAGAATTAATTGCACTATTACCACTAATATACGTATTTATACTACTAGTAATAATTAACAATACTAGTTATAGTATATGTTATAGTGATAGTATGGCTACAAGATGGTATGTCACACATGCAAATACAAGAAAACATAATTATTAGTAAGATTATTATTATGGAATGGTTTACAGTTCAACGTTAAGGCAATGTTTAAATTACAAACATATCACAAATATATTCTGAATAGAATTTGGACATACTTTAGCGGTTAAAATAATGAACATGTAATCATTACAGCGTCTTTGCATTATGATATAGAAAATACAAAATCGTCCGTATTTGTTACGTTTATATTATGCTTCCATTTTTCGTTTGATTATTTTGTTTTACCAAATTTATCACCAGTTTCATTAGCAGGCAATAAATTGCAATTTGTAAGCAAAAGGTTTAACATTTTTATTGTAATATGATTAAAAAGTGCGCTGTATGCCCGTTTAATGTTTACAAAATACCCATTAGAATTCAGTTTCTCACAACACAGCAAACGCACACTACTATATTCACATTTTACGTAAAACAACAATTAGTTGACCATGAGATACATATTTATGTTCTAGTACGTGCATTCATAACACTTTTCTAGTTCTTGGTTTATTTGTTTCCAAATTTGTTTTTGTTAATATTACATATTTATTTATAAAAAAAGAGTGTCCTCTGGGACGTTTTGGCGATATGTGTGCCCTTGAATGCCACTGCACTGGTGAGAAGGCATGCGATTCAATCACCGGTCAATGTAAAAGTCCAGGCTGTACTAACGGATGGCAGGGTGTTGCATGTAATCAGTGTAAGACATTCGTTTATTATTTAACTGATAACATATACATATCCATGTACTTTTAGAAAATAATCACAATGCCTGCACGTCGAGTTAAACTGTTCGTTTAGAAAATATCTCGAATTTTTCGAACAACATATTAAAATTATAACGAACTGATGTTCTTATTGTTATATGCTAAAATTAAACACCATATGACATTTGATTAAAAAAAATATATATTGTTTATGTCATACACTTCTGGAACCTATATTTATGTTGTATTTTGTATTTAGCATGTACACACCAACATTACGGTGGAAATTGCAGCTCAACCTGTCACTGTTATGGTAACACAGACTGTGATAAATTTAATGGCCATTGTCCAGGAATGTGTGCAAACGGATGGACTGGGAACAATTGCTCAACAGGTATGGACATATACTTATTATCAAATACCTAAATAGTATTATTTCTAGAACTTCACTGCGTCTAATAAAGATCAACATATGCCAAACATGCTGTCTTGTATAGACTTTTTATTAATTTACCCAGATATATGTATATTTGTGGTGTGTTGGTAATGTCCAGTTTATGGCATTTAATTAATGTTAACATTTCGAGCATTGTTTTAGCTCACCTGAGCACAAACTGACAATAGTGAGCTTTTAGGTTTCATAATGTACGTCGTCTGTCCGTGCGTGCGTCCGTGTGTCTATCAACTTACATCTCTTCCTTAACCGCTGGGCAGAATTTTGCGAAACGTCACAGGAGTGTGCCTTGGTTGATCCTCTATGAAAATAGTGCAATGATTCCGGTTCGTTGTTTAATAAGGTCACGGGGCCAAACAGTGGTTTTGAAAAAAAAAACGAATTCTCCTCTAAAACCGCATGACCCAGAGATTGAATATTTTGTATTTATCATTATGCTGTGGTTCTCTAAAACGTCTGTTCAAAAAATTCCCCTGAGGTAAAACGTGGCCACTTTCTTATTTTGTTACTTGTTTTCCTTATTATATAGTGCCAGTGGTTTGTTATTTGTCATGTTACATCACATAGTGGTCCTCTACACAATTTGTTCAAATCATGGCATTGGGTCAAATTTGCCCCTCCCTGGGTGTGACTTTTATGTATATAGTTTACACTGTAGCAATCTTATCCTCTGAATCCGCAAGACGCCGAAGTTCAGTATTTGTTATAGAACATTGTAAAGGGATTCTCTACCAAGGTTGTTTAAATCATGCCCCTTTGGTCATAAGTGGCCTAGCCCCATGTGTCACCAGCTTTACATTGAGTTGTGTGCGAAACCTCTTTAAAATCGTCTTATCCAAAACTGAATAGTCCAAAGATTTCCCAAATGGTATGCAGCATCTGCTAGAGGTCCTATACAACGATTGTTCAACGTATATCTCTGCGGTCAAAAATGGCAACGCCAAAGAGGTCACAAATATTGCATACACTTATATGGAACCTTTTTTTAAATCGGCATGTCTGAAACCGCAAAACTCATTGCTTCCCTATTTGGTATGTCGCAGTATCTAGAGGTTCTCTACAAAGTGTTTTTAAATTATGCCCAAGAGGTCAAAAAGGGTTCGCTCTGGGGGTCATCAGTTTTAGATTTTTTTATTAAGGGAAAACCCTTAAACACCTTTATTTCTGAAACTGCAAAGCCTATTGCTTTCATAAATGGTGTGTAGTGACATCAAGATTTCCTCTACAAAGTTAGATCAAGTTTACGCCTAGAGTCAAAACTGAACTCGCCTCGGGTGTCACCAGTTCACTAACTTATATAGGGAAAACCTTTAAAACTATTCTTGTCTGAAACCGCTATTTCCTCGGGTTTTATATTTGGCATTTAGAATTGTATTTAAGTCCTTTACAAAGGTTCTTCAAATTATGGGTTATTGATCAAACGTGGCCTCACCCCGCTATATGATATTTAGTATGTAAACTCGGAAAGTGGTCCTCTATAAGTTTTTTCAAACTATGTCCCTGGTGTAAAAAAGGGCCTTGTCCCATGTGTCAGATTGTTAATCTAAACTTTATTAGAAAAATGACTTCACAAAATTGTATTTTCTTCTGTGTGTACAATATGTATGATGGTTATAATGGATGCATATAGACTTAAATAGCTAGAGTTGTTTAAATTATGTACATGCTGTCAAATGTATCCCCAAAACAAGGATCTGGAGTTTAATGCTACTGATTAGTTGGAGGTTATCGTTCAAGGATTTTCACGATCCTGTGATTTAGTCCTAGCATCATGTTTTGGTACATCATTATTCACTTAATTTATTCGCATTGAGCCCCAAGCACTCTTTTTGTTTTGTTTTCATTTAATTTTAATACACAACACCAATATCTGAAACTGTTAGAAGATCTACAAAAAATCAAAAAGACGTTCCAAATATATATTCATAGTGTAATACAGCATCAACCTTCAGATCAATTGTATTAACAAATATATAACATGTGTCTATATAGTCATACATTAGAATCACAATTATCAAACAAAAATAGAACGATCGTCAATCAGACTTTATGTTTAAAATTCTGCTCATGCACATTTGCCATTAACGAGATTCTTTTCCTGGACCACGTACAAGTTGTTATTTAATGAGAAAGGGACTGTGTCAGTTTTCTTTGTTACAATAGTTTTCAACGTAACGACATTATATGCGTCATCAAAAACAGATGCTCTATTTATTTAATTATATATTTACTTCCTATAGTTGGTACACGCAACGCGATGGCATTGCGTTATTCATATGTTAATTATATACTTTTATATATGATTTAAACCATTTTTTTTATTTACTAACCTTTATTTGTTGGCGAATTGCTTAATATGTTGTGCTTTTTAGAATGCCCTTGGCATCGATACGGCGAAAATTGTAGTCAAATGTGTCACTGCGCAGAACATAGTGACTGCAACAAAACAGATGGAACATGTCCAGGTCTGTGTGAAATAGGATGGAATGGCACGAGCTGCTCACTAGGTAATACAATACAATTGTATGTTCGTTTCATGCTTGCTTGTAATTAAACTTATGCATGTTACACTACAGTGCTCGTACACGTATTCAAACTAGCAATTAAATTTTGGTGTTGACCCGATCACTTGGGTGCTAAATGCACGTGTTCGTTTTTCTGATATAGAATGCCATTTCCAAACATTCGGCCAAAACTGTAACGGAACGTGCCACTGCCGTGGTTTTGTTGACTGCACGAAAGAAGAAGGGAAATGTCCAGGGATATGCGACGATGGGTGGACTGACGCGAACTGTTCAGAACGTTTGTATCAAATTATAGGAATTAAAAAGCTTAAATAACGTACGCTTATATGTTATATCAAAAGTTTAGTAATCAAATTACCTCAATCGTACCGTACGTTGATTACGTAATATCCATTGCTAGTGTTTCTCCATATTATGCTTATCAATATGGTCAGTAGAAACGTGTTTGTCGCAAGCTTCTTCAACTGGTGCAAGTAGCCGTTCCTGATTTCAATTTATTACGAATTCTTTTCCAACTCATATTCTTAGTTTTACAGAATTTGAAGCATATGTTTCTAAGATATTATGGTCAGTTGCTATTACAAGTGGTCAGCTATGTAAGTCAATAATCTAACCTCGTACAGAATACTCGGTTTTTCAATAGCGAAGCCAGGTCACGTGATGACTATGTTTTTTTTCCATATAAGGTGGGTAGCTTTTTATATTAGGGTAGTAACGTTAAATTACGTCACGTATATGAACTAAACGACGTAATATAATGCAGAAAAGCGAACATTTCTTATGTTATAACATTGAGGATGGAGAATAAAGTTTACTTGGTAAGATAAATTCGTTACTCTGCTTCCTACTGACTCCGCACGGTGTGATACAGGGTAGCAAATTAAAATTTGGCTCAAGATGCGCTCTTAATTTAAAAAGTTTACTGACTCTCTATCTCACTGAACGGGGTCAGTAAGAAGCGGTGTAACTAATAGTCTTCCACAGTCTCTTTATATTTGAAATATCCAAATGGGCTACTGTTTGAAGTTCTCTTCGTGAACGCAATTAACACTTACTTATACGATACCTTTTCTCAAGCGATTTCGTCAGTGAGAAACAATATGTGATATAAGTGCAAATAAGCAGTAACTTATGTGTATAAACTTTCCAATTCGTCTGTACTGCTATTTGTAAAACATTTGTGGTATTTTGTATTTAGAATTTCATTTAATACACTCAATAGTTTTACAAATCATTAGAACGTCTGGTTATATTGTTGAAATTCGCAATGTCTTAGATAGTAATAACTATAAATGACGCCAACAATATGTTTGCAATCTTACAAATACATTACTATCAAATGCAAAATAATAATCGGACTCTTCCTTTCAAATCCCTTTTTAAATTAGATTATGATTTTACCTCGTGTGATTGCTTATATTGCCGTTAATGCCAAATGCGATTCCTACAGCTTATGTCAGCATAAGGTGATACTCATTTATTTATGATGTTTTGTTTTATATAATTAGGTTCATTGATCCATCTAACATATAATCTATTTGAAACTAGCTTGCAAATAATTATACATTCAGTTACAAATATGATTTTTATTCATAATAATATACAATGGATTTATTTGAGAAGTATTCCTCAAATAATAGGGAAAAGTCTCCAATGAAAAAAATTAAACTAACACTAACGCTTTTTATTTTTCGAAAATGCACATAAACAGTGCTATAAATAGAAAGGATTGTTGTTGTTGTTTGTTGTTCAATTTAGATTTGCTTTTTGTGTGCTTATGAAACGCGTGAATCCTCATTTTAGAAATAAATATACTTCGATTATCATATTGTTTAACTGTTGATGTCAAAGTAACGGCAACATTTTTGACAGGTATTCATTTACCGCCTTCTAAGAAAAAAAAATAAAAAAAAAATAACAGGTTAACTTGCGGGATGCCCAAAAATGTGTACGTAATTGTAAAATGGAACGAATTTTTTAAAAGAAGACAAGATGTCTAAGTATGTCAGTCTAGAAAAAAAACATTACTGCCATTTAGTAAGAATCACCTCTGAGGGAAAACATATAGACTGTATTACTGTCGGGGATGGTGTAAATATCAGGTTATGCCGATAGGAATATAATACATGTAGCCGGGCCGAACTTGTTTAATACCGTATTCAATATAATCCAACAAAACCCATCAGTAACCTGTTTGTCTATGTATTTTACCACGTTTATCTAGCAAATATAAGATCCCCCAATTGTTTATGCTTTGCTGTGTGCTTGTATTTGTTACATGTTCTGTGCAACTCTGTTTGGCAATGGGAATTTGTCATGCTTGCTATGAGCAGGTTTTTCTCCTGTTGGGAAGATTAAGTTTTACGTATTTTAGCTCATTTGAGAACAACGTTCGTTTGGAGAGCTTTCGCGATCGCCTTATGTCAGCTGTTCGTTGTATATCGTGCGTCGTCAACATGCACATTGTGAACACTCTACAGGCCATATTTCTAACCCAATCTTCATAATACTTGATCAAAGCTTTCGAACAATCTTGAAGTCCCATATTTTCCCAATAATCATGAAACTTACTCAAAACATTGGATCTATTGATAACTTACTCAGAACATTGGATCTTTTGATATCTCAGCTGTTTTCGATAAGGGTTCCAATCGGTTCAAAAACATGGCCGCCAGAGGGCGGGTTAGTGTTCCTAATACGTGTTTGCCTATAGTGGAACCTTGAGAACACGTCGAAAATCCCGTTTTAGCTCAATTTTAAAGACACTAGTTAGCATGTTCGTTATAAAACTATATCTCAACCGAGTTCGAAATTTACTATTCAGTTCCATTTCGTTTCTTGTGGTCTCAGGTGAGCGTCTCAGGGCCTCTTGCACTCTTATTTTTATGTGTGTTGTTTGTATTGTCCTGTAGTTTAGAGGTACTTGGTCACTTTCTATCAATAAATGTCCATCGAATCGCAACACAAGTTTCAATATAATTTGTCTAGAGTGTCATCAAATGTTTAACCATAACACATGTATATTTAGATACTTGACTCAAATGCATGGCCTAGTACTTCATTTATTATAATCAATTTGTGTGAGTCATCAGTGTCTTCACGGAAAATAAAATAATTTAACACGCTATCGTCAATATTGGCGCAATTTTCAGAATGCCTTTTAATCCCGCCATTTTAGGTGAAGTGTGTTCTTCCACAAAGTTCAATTAATTCTATCGTGCAAAAATAGAGCACAGTTGTACTAAGCACGGTTCATATATCATAAAGTTTTAATTATGATATGGTATTATCAATTGGCTTTTGATTAATCCTAATTATGTGAATATGACGCTTAAAATATGTACAACCAGCTTTATTCTTTGTTTTTAAACAATAATAAATCTTGTTCGTTTTCAGAAACCGTGGTATGCGAAACAGGGCGAAAATCAAATAAATATAGGATTTTTGTTCAATAAAACGGTTTAGAAAAAAATATACCGGAGTGTGCTTATTTGAGTCTACCTTATAATATTCTTTGTATGTTTACTATGAGGAAATCTTTCCTGGCATGTAGGTCGCATCGCTAACATATTTGTTCACTTTCCTTGCCCTATTTCGCATTGTTGAATTCAGTTTAGTTTCGTGGTTTGTCTATGTATACACATAATGCAGCTTGTGATCTCGGCTGGTTTGGCAGCAATTGCTCTTCCAAATGTCACTGTCAAGAAAACACGCATTGCAATCACGTGGATGGCAGCTGTCTTCATAATCAGTGTGCAGCAGGATGGACTGGTGACAACTGCAGTTCAGGTATATACTGGGAATGTCGTCAGTTTATCGAGAAATCAAACAATCATTTTTGGTTGCGCATAGTGGTTTTGATTGTAAATAGAATAGATTCTTCTTCACAATATAATAATTGATTCTGTATTTGTTAAGTGTTATATGTATACTCGGTAAACAAATACATATTATGGCTTCCATCGTATATTACACTAATTGCAAAACATTTTGACACCGTTTTTGTAAACATTTATGCATAAAGCTATTCTTTTATTTATAAATGTCAAAATGTAACTTTCTTTTGAAATTCAAATACAAAATAAGCATGTTTGATAGGAATATAATTTAATTGTTTCCGTAAGTTTTATACAGTGAAAGGAATTTGTTATTGAATAAACATAAAGGAATGGTTATTGTGTTGTATAATTTGTTGCTATGAACCTAATTTTACCTTAGCCTGCGAAGACGGGTTCTATGGAACAAATTGCTCATCGAAATGCCATTGTCAAAACGAGGGACCGTGCCATCACATATTTGGCAACTGTTCTGACAATCGATGCGCACCAGGTTGGATTTCGGACAACTGCAGCAAAGGTACATGTAAAGTTCTGTCTTCGAAATAAGATTTCTATTTACCTATATTTGATGTTGAGATAAGGCGCACACTAAGCGGAACTACTGATGCTCAAATTTCATCGTGTTCAATCCCCAGCATGCGAACCAAGCTACTTTTAACCATACTGTTCATCGATATGTCTTTATCGAGATTGCTTTTCGTGGAACCAAGTAACAGCAAACTGTTGTAACATCGACTGTTTAGCGGGGTGGATTTGCAGTACACGTATACAAGTATTTAGCTTTAAACTGTTCTAAAATGTATTGAAATACTTAATATGTTTGAAATAAACATATGTATGCAATGAATAATTCGACTGAGAGCAAAACAATGTCATTATTCAACTGTTTAAAGATACCTTTCAAAATAATATCGTATTTGAGTCTGCCATCTGATCTGATAGTTCCCATCCTTCATGTAAGTTTATTGATTTAATATTTAGGTAGAGCAATAGCAGTTATGTTTTGTTCGTTAATTATTCGAGGGTCTAATATGCATCAGCGCAACATAATAACAACTTTCTGAAGCACGATTAAATGAAGTAAATACAACTTTAAATTAAGTTTGTTCTTATTAACTAGATGACACAACGTAGCATCAAATATTACAAACCCCTTATCATCATAATGCATATCCGAAAAAGCCGCAAGGCAGCATTTACAAAGCGAAATTGCATAGCTCAGATGTATACGCACATATTTATAAACACATAGCATATGTTATATTTAAAATTCATTATAATTACTAGTTTATGCCAAAGTAAACTTCTTTGATTTGACTAAATGTTCCAATAACAATGTGCGTTCAGTAAGCCTACGAACTTGTATAAATAATTAAGTATCGACTCGCGTACAATAACTTCTTTTATAGTTTTCTTGTCCGTGTGTAGTTGTAGTATACAAAGAACTTGTAAAGTTAACACGGCTAATTAGAAGAGGAAATAAAGATGTATACATACAACGCGAATCTTTACATTAATGTAGCTGTGTTCCGAGTATTATTAGATAAATTATCGGCTGATAAAATAAACTACAAATCAAAAATCAGTAGGCAAGTATCATGAAGTATAAACAAGTTATACTTTTGATTGATAATACTCTTTATTTTTCTATTTACCGATTGAAGAATCCAACTTGGTATACGTACATTTTTACAGCCTTTTTTAACATCACTATTTACTTTTAAAATGTATGAAACTGAAATCGTATATTTTGCTTAAGTTTGAAAAGTTTCAGAACGGACACAGTAAACTATATTGTATGATATAATGCGTCACGAAATGTAACTCTTTTACGTTTTGATAAGTAAATTAGACAAACTAGTTATAGGTTATTTAATCATCGTTGCAGTGAACTTCGCCTTTAGGACGGGATGAATTTTCAGTTCAGTTATTGTCAATTTGTAGCCTGTGATACCGGTTATTTTGGAACGAACTGCTCATCTCCTTGCCACTGTCAAGAACACGAAGTGTGTGACCATGTTTCTGGTCATTGTTCTGACAACGTTTGCTACCCGGGATGGACAGGCAGTAACTGTAGTACAAGTATGTAGTTGATCACTATTTCTTACATAAAACATGTAGACAGTCTAAAGCGACTTAAACTGTAACATATGTTTTGAGGATCAGACTGTAATTATGCGTTTTACATGCAAGTTGCGATTTTAAGCAACAAGTATGATTTATTAAAATTAATATAGAAAACGTAAACGAATATCACTATCTTATATTTTACATGTATTTGATCATAACGTTAGATCTGTATTTATTTTAACAAACCAATAAATTATATTTCCTTGTATATTTCATTAATTACATATATGTCATAACTTAGCAGCATTCACTTCTCAAATCTATGTTTGTCTTTAAATTCGAATGAAAGCACATGCACTAGCAATTATATATATCCTATGATATGGTGAGTGTTGCGACACATCAAGAACACTCATTTCATCATTTAACTAGAAATGGCGCGGCAGAGGCCGACGCGTATCCCCACGCCGCATAGATGTTATATTAAAAGGCAATTTTTGGTAATGGGGCCATGCATAGTTGAGATTGACCGTATTGTCATAAGAGAAGTTCAATATCAATTAGAAGTGAATCGGTGTAGAAATGAAGAAGTTATAGTAAAAGGCAATTCTGAGTGGGTGTGGCCTATGTGGGCGTGGGTAATGTGGACCAAACAGGCATGAATTTTAATTATGCTGAAAAAGGTCGGAGTCTTGTCCACTAAACTGGCTTGGATTGTAATTATGTCGAAATTGTTCGGGATGTTGACAACCTAACTGGCTTGGATTTAAATTATGTCGAAATAGCTCGGGTTCTTGACCCCCAAACTGGCTTGGACTTTAATCATGCTGAAATAGCTGGGGGTCTTGACCACCAAACTAGGTTGGATTTAAATTATGCTGAAATAGCTCGGGGTCTTAACCAACAAACTGGCTTGGATTTTAATTATGCTGAATAGCTCGGGGTCTTGACCACCAAACTGGCTTGGATTTTAATTATGCTGAAATAGCTCGGGGTCTCGACCACCAAACCGGCTTGGATTTTATTTTGCTGAAATAGCTCGGGGTCTTGACCACCAAACTGGCTTGGATTTTAATTATGCTGAAATAGCTCGGGTATTTATATTATGCTGAAATAGCTTGTAGGTTTTGACAACCAAACTGGCTTGGACTTTAATTTTGCATGAATAGCTCGGGGTCTTGACCATCAAACTGGCATGGATTTAAATTATGCTGAAAAAGCTTGGAGTCTTGACCACCAAACTGGCATGGATTGTAATTATGTCGAAATTGTTCGGGATGTTGACAACCTAACTAGCTTGGATTTTAATTATGCCGAAATAGCTCGGGTTCTTGACCCCCAAACTGGCAGGACTTTAATAATGCTGAAATAGCTCGGGGTCTTGTCAACCAAACCGGCTTGGATTTTTATTGTGCTGAAATAGCTCGGAGTCTCGACCAACAAACTGGCTTGGATTTTAATTATGGTGAAATAACTCGGGGTCTCGACCACCAAACTGGCTTGGATTTTAATTATGCTGAAATAGTTCAGGATCTTGACCACCAAACTGGCTTGGATTTGGATTATGCTGAAATAGCTCGGGACTTTAACCACCAAACTGGCTTGGATTTTAATTATGCCGAAATAGCTCGTTGTCGTATCCACCAAACTGGCTTGGATATTAATTATGCTGAAATAGCTCAGGGTTTCGACCACCAAACTGGCTTTGATTTTTATCATGCTGAAGTAGCTTTGGGGTTTGGCCACCAAACTGGCTTGGATTTTAATTATGCTGAAATAGCGCAGGGTCTCGACCACCAAACTGGCTTGGCTTTTAATTATGGTGAAATAGCTGGGGATCTCGACCTCTTAACTGGCTTGTATTTTAATTTTGCTGAAAAAGCTCTGGGTCATGATTAACAAACTGGCTTGGATTTTAATTATGCTGAAATAGCTCGGGGTCTTGACCACCATAATGGCTTGGATTTTAATTATGCTGAAATAGCTCGGGGCCATGACCGCTGTATTGGCTTTGATTTTGTTTATGCTGAAATAGCTCGGGGGTTTTGACCACCGAACTGGCTTGGATTTAAATTTTGCTGAAATAGATAGGGGTCTTGACCACCAAACTGGCATGGATTTTAATTATGATGAGAAAGCTCGGAGTCTTGACCACCAAAATGGCTTTGATTTTAATTATGCCGAAATATTTCGGGATCTTGACAATCTAACTGGCTTGGATTTCAATTATGCCGAAATAGCTCGGAATCTTGACCCCTAAACTAGCTTGGAATTTAATAATGCTGAAATAGCTCGTGGTCTTGACAAACAAACTGACTTGGATTTTAATTGTCCTGAAATAGCTCGGGATCTTTACCACCAAACTGGCTTGGATTCTAATTATGCCGAAATAGTTCGGGATCTTGACCACCAAACTGGCTTGGATTTTAATTATGCTGAAAAAGCTCCGGGTCTTGACCACCAAACTGGCTTGGATTTTAATCATGCTGAAATAGCTCGGGATCTTGACCACCAAACTGGCTTGTATTTCAATTATGCCAAAATAGTTCAGGATCTTGACCACCAAACTGGCTTGGAATTTAATTATGCTGAAATAGCTCGGGGTCTCGGCCACCAAATTGCCTAGGATTTTAATTATGCTGAAAAAGCTCGGGGTGTTGACCACCAAACTGGCTTGTATTTTAATTATGCCGAAATAGTTCAGGATCTTGACCACTAAACTGGCTTGGATTTTAATTATGCTGAAATAGCTCGGGGTCTCGGACACAAAACTGGCTTGGATTTTAATAATGCTGAAAAAGCTCGGGGTCTTGACCACCAAACTGGCTTGTATTTTAATTATGCTGAAAAAGCTCGGGATCTTTACCACCAAAGTGGGCGGGGCCCTGCGGTGGGTAATGTGGACATGGATGGTCGAGATAGACCGTGTTGTCATAAGAGATGTTCAGTATTAATTTGAAGTCAATTGGTGAATAAATGAAGAAGTTATGTTAAAACAAAATTGTGGGTGGGCGTGGTCTATGTGGGCGGGGCGCCCTAGGGTTGGTTATGGGGCCATGCAAAGTTAAGATTGACCGTATTGTCATAAGAGATGTTCAGTATCAATTTGAAGTAAATCGGTGTAGAAATGAAGAAGTTAATGTTAAATAACCTAAAGAAATGAGTGAAAATCTCTGACCCGGCCCCACCCCATCCCCATTTGGCCACTATCTCCTCCTACACTATTAGCACTAGAACCCTGAAACTTACACACATGGTAGCTATGAGCATATGTGCGACGGTGCACTATTTGAAATTGTGATCTGACTTCTGGGTCAAAACTTACGCCGCATGTTGTTAGAGTGAGTGAAAATGTCTGACCCGGCCCCACCCCAAACCCCATAACTTTTGACCCAGGGGTCAGATCAAAATTCCAAATAGTGCACCGTCGAACATATGCTTATAGCTACCATGTGTGTAAGTTTCAAGGTTCTAGTGCTAATAGTGTAGGAAGAGATAGTGGCCAGGACGGACGGACGTACGGACAGACGCCGGAGATAACCGCAAAGCGTGGGGATAATGATGATTGTTTAGTTTGAAATGGTGGTAGTGTTGCACGACATAACTTACGATTGGTTACACATAATGAGAAAGCGCCTTATACTTTTCAGTTGACGACATACATTTAGGTTACGTAACGTTGACGTCGTCCTGGTACATGTACGATGCTGTAGTTATGTTCAGTGTTCTATTAGAAAACATACTCTCTTTCTTTGACATATGTAAATGATACGTACATGAATATATTTTGTGTTGATCAATTGTCACACGTTGAAGACAAAGAGCAAATCTACGTATAATATAAGTGTTTATATTTATTTCCATGTGTACTTAGGAATATGTTGTTCCTATCAATTTAAAAGTCTACGAAGTACGTTTCATCGGAACATAACATACTTCAGTTACCTATAACGACATAAAATTATAATAAGCTAATAACGGTATTGTTACGGCATTTAACTATATGATAGGAATTACATGTATGCAAGTTTGTTATATTATGTGTCACAGGATGTGCCCCAGGGTTCTATGGAATGAACTGCACTGCGGAGTGCCACTGTCAGCATGGCAGCCTATGTGATAACGTTTATGGCAACTGTTCTGACAACCAGTGTGCTGCAGGCTGGACAATGGATAATTGCAGCAAACGTAATTCATGACTTGATATTTATATCAGCTAGTATTCTTTAACTACTTAAACATTCTTTGTGCACCAAACTTAACTTTAGTATGTTACATGAAGTTTGCGATTTCCACTAGCAATGCTATTTCATTATAGTTTTTAGAAGTAAAGTTTTCGCATATAATTGTATACTATACGTCTTACTTAACGTCTTACGACTTATGTTATTTGATAAATAACTTACTTCATTTCTTCATTCTACCTTCCTCAAAAATCATTTAAATAATTCAACAAAATGTTTTACTTTATATAAATGTTGCGCATACACCTCAAAGTGCTGCTCGTGTGTATCATATACTATTTTAGTTTTTTTCAATTATATTGTAAATCTACTTGACGTTACCGCCTCATGGAATTAGACTTCTGGAAAAATACACGGTTATACTTAATCATGGCATCACTTTTAATATGGTTTTACAACTCTCTTGAATATATAGCAAATGTCCACCAGAAATAAGTATATACTGCTAAATGGCAACAGTTCACAACACATATGTCTATGTTCGAAAATGCTTTTTGCATCTGGAATACTTACTTTACTGTACGTGTGTACTTTTGGACTGATATGTAAATGTTTTTTTCAAGTTATTTTCGTATTTTTTGCGGACGAACATAAAGACGGACGGGCGAAAAGGGCAATGTGTCGACAGACAGACAGACCTATAGATCGATAACGTATCATTATGATTTGAAATATTATTTCAGAAATGTATGCATTTAAATCTGTTTGTTTGGCGTCATGGCCATAGATGAAAGAGAATCTCATATGTATACATGAAGTTAACAACCTTTTGTTCTTTTGTTCTTCAACATTTCTAAAAGATATTAAAATAATAACATTTCGTAAGTAATTGGACTTTATAGAATGAACATATTAATTATATTCACGTTTTAAGATAGGACTAGAAATCAAAATGAAGCACGGCAATAAATATAAACCTGTATTTTGGGCCAATACATATTGCGAGAGTTGTAACCTAAATTGATAAGACGTATCATGTTTGAAAAGTCACAAATATTTGCTAGTTACAAGTAAATACTTACACTATACGAATACAATCTCCGCTTTCCGTTTACTTGTTAAAAGTATTATTTATTACATGTTTCGTGTTCTATGTTTGCAGAATGCAAGCATGGCTACTTTGGAAAGAACTGTGAATCGCAATGTCGTTGTAACGAGAACGCTTTGTGCAACCATATAAACGGTCACTGTTCAGACAATCTGTGTGCAGACGGCTGGAGAAACGATAATTGCAGTATCGGTAAACTAAACTGATTACTACAAACTAACTATTTACTTTGCAAATGCGAAAATAAGATATAAATGCTGGTTGATTTATAATACTAGTTTAAACTTTTTGGTTATGTCATAAGTACCCATAATACATATGATGCTTAGCAATCGTTTTATCTTGTGTTTGTATTGTATGCTTTCAGATACTCGGCGCAAATCTACCCAACCTCACCAAATGTGCTAACGTATACGTTGAACCACCTGTGACTCGTCTATCAAAAAAAGCCTATTACACTGCCTACTGCACTGCACGCTAGAAAACCTCAGTTTATGTGCAATCTATATATCATATGCTTTTTATGTGTAGCTTAATAGAATTAGTTGCTCGCAGCTGATATGTGTGAAAAGCGTCCTGTGTCCAAAAGCTTGTACGTGTTCCACAACCTGTGCTGATTGAAGCCATTCAGTAAAGTTGCCATGACATCTATAGCAGTTTTTCTGTCCATATGTGATATTTATAATGTACCGTATTTGTAATAGAATGCGCATCCGGGTATTACGGGACAAACTGTTCCATGGACTGCCATTGTGAACAATGCCATCACGTCAATGGCTCGTGTGCCTTGTTTTCAAAACAGTGTCGTGGAGGTTTTCGACTAGAAGGCGAATTTTGTACCCGTAAGTATTTTCTGTAATCTGTCTGGTTATACGTATTTAAAGTATTTTAATGTTTTTTATACATTCTTTAATTTAATTAAACCTTGTTGAACACATTTAATGTGTATAAAATATATATATATATATATATCTAAATATATANGTAAATGATCATGTTCATGCTTTATTGTAATTTTTCTTTAGATTATAATAAATATGTAGATCTAGTGCTTGAAATCTGATCTAGTTACATTATCATGTTTTTGATTGTTAAAGCTGAAGACAGCAAGCCTACATCGGCAGGAGCCATTGGGGGTGGCGTGGGAGCGGCATTAGCGGTCATAATTGGGATTGCCGTCGGTCTATGGTTCTTTAGAAAACGAAGAAGCTCTAAGTAAGTTTTTTTAGCGTATTCACGTATTCTACAATTTGTATGTGTGGCCGTTAACGTTTTTACATAACTATTGTTGGTGAACACGATTAGTATCATACATATTCACTGTAAAAGCGCCCCTGCTCTTCATTGATCGTTTTAGAATTGACACCATTTGCAAATTGTACACGAGACAGTCGGTTTATACCTGTCGCTGAGAGACGTTTAATCCTATGTATGACCACATACCAAGTGTGCATAATTTATTTCTGTATGTATACATTCTGTTGTGAAACTTAAACAACCATTTCGATAAAATCTTCAAACCATGTCATGTATTTACTTTCACATTCTTAAACTTAATTCTAAGAATATATAACTAACTATGCTATTGCAAGTACAATATTGTGTTCCAATCGATATAGCTTATTGGACACTTTGCTTTGGTCTTCATTATTTTATGGTAACTAATTAATAATTCATGCATGTTTTGCATATAAGTCTAGTTTTTACTTCGTTATTCTTAATTTTGAATTAGTTTATACGCGTCTAAGTGTTTTATAAAAAGTTAACACTTTTAATTTCAGAAACAACCAGCGCTCAGGAGATTCTACTGAACTTACTGATATATCAAAAGTGCAACGACACACAAATTCCCATGAAAATGCCGTATATGCCAAAGCTCCTGAAAATGCCGTGTATGCGGATACTGATGCGAACGCCAAAATATACGCAAGTATGGATACCGATACAGCGCATAAGCTACACGCAATGTGCTTATGCATTTCTGACAGTATTCTTTTTTTCATAAGTTAAAGTATAATGTTATAACAAATGCATTAGTGTGTGCATGTTAATAACACGCACAATATATAAACTGGATAAATGACGAAGCTTCAAACGAGTCTGAACAATAGAAAATAATATGTTAAGCTTTTACAAATTACCTAATACTAAAGTTTGCTATCATGCTTTGATTCTAGACACAGAGAGCGATTACTACAGTTTCAAGGACGTAGTCCCGGGAATCAAGATACATTTACTGTGGGACTACATTCGCGAAAAGACAAAGCCTGGATCATCGTTTTTTGAGGAAGAATTTGCCGTGCGTATTTTTAAATTCATACTATGTGTATATCTTCTCGGTCTATAATGTGTATAGTGGTTAATTAAAATAGTAAATACCACATGAACTAAGATTCATACTACGTTTAATGGGATCAATCTGTCGGTATGGATGCCCCTATATGTTTAAGACGCTTCAAATGTTATTAATATAAAATCATAACGGAAAAGTTGCGTTTGTCTTTCTTATTTTCTCCAGAAACTCCCTGCAGGTTTAATCCATAAACACGACGTAGCTGCCGCCGTAGAGAACCGAGGCAAAAACCGCTACCGGGAGATGTTTGCTTGTAGGTTACTTGTTTCTCAATTTTTATATTAGGTTACCGACATTCCTTCTCTTACTCTCTATTAGCATTCACAAACTGATTTGTTTCCGTCATATAAACTCGTGCTCGCAATTGTTTCATGCATTCAACCTCTTGCCCTTTATACAAATCCATAACGCACTTGATTTGTTCCCGCCATTCATACTCTTGCAATCTATTAGAATTTCAAACGCATTTGATATGTTTCTGGCATGCATAATCGTGCTTGCTATAAAAACAAAGCGCTTGATTTGTTTTCCGGGGTGCATAGTCTTGCACACTATTAGAATCCAAAACGCACTTGATTTGTCCCCAGCATTCATACCGTTGCTTGCTATAAGAATTCGAAAAGCCCTAGCTTTGTTTCCGGAATTCATACAGGAATATTTTTCGTGCAAACGTTTACAAATTGATATTGATATTGTAGACGACCACTCTCGTGTGCATTTGGAAAAGGAAAAGCCCAATGACTCCGAATATATCAATGCCAGCTTCATTCACGTGAGTAATTATGCATATATGTAATTGTGGCGAAATCGAACACATTAAAAATGCACTGATGTCGTTTTCATTTGTTTATCTGGTGCAATAAATATAAGACGTTCAATGCATCAGTGTTTGATATATAACAATTATATTGCTTGTATATTTTAGGGATTTGGAAAAGTGAAGAAGTTCATTGCATCCCAAGGTCTGATTTGTTTTGTTATATCCTTTATGAAGCTTAACAGTTCATGCAATGCTGAACAAAACTCGTTGTGTATTACTAGACTGAATTCCATTCATTTTAGACACGTATATGTTTGCACAAGTGTAAACTAAACCAGCATCGGCTGTTTCGTATTTCGTTCTTTACTTTGATAAGTTTGGTTTACATGCAGCATCATGTTATTCGAATACTTTCGCCCTAAGGTGCAACGGAAAAGATGATCGACGATTTCTGGCGAATGATATGGCAGCAACGTGTGGACAAGATCGCAATGCTTACTAACCTTATTGAAATGGGAACGGTATTTGTATTATTTATCAAATGATGGCAACGTGTGCAAATAACTTTCATGTTTTGGTTAACAAGTATATGTTCCACTATTAATTATGATTACCAATAAGTGACAAATAACAAATAATGAAACATGGCGTAAAAACATAGTTAAATACTTGCAACTAACGGAAAGGTTAACCTATTTCAGTTAAAATGTCTGCAATACTGGCCAGAGGAATTGAATGGTGTATGCACGTACGGTGGTGTTGAAATAAAGTATGCGGGTATAGAGGAGACGTTTGACTACAATATCAGATCTTTTGACATACGTCGGGTATGTTAACTGTTGCAGCATAGGAACAAGCTTTTGGGATGAAATTGTACTGTTATAATATTTATTGTTCGCATTTCATATTAATAACACTGTATATTGATTGATTAAATTAGCCAAATGTGCTGAATACTGCGATTTAAGCTATTAATCATATCATGTTCATGTTTTGCATTTAGTAAAACAACCTGATTAAAGTTTAAAGTGCAGTCTTGTATTTTCGTAATGCGATTGACATTATATGTACGGATAGAATACAAAAGTGCACTAATTACAAAACATGTTTTCAAATATCCTGACGTGTTTTCGTTGTCACATTTCAGTAATTTACAGAAACACTAAATTTTGTATTCATGTATGTCATGCTATTATGTTTTTAATTCACTTTGCATTTCAGGGCAAGGAACTGCGCCGTGTGAAACAGTTTCATTTCAAGACATGGCCCGACAAGGACGTTCCCGAAACGACCTGGTGTCTGGTCGATTTCTGGAGAGCAGTTGATACCAGTGATGCGGCTAACATTTCTCCAATTGTGGTACATTGCAGGTACACGTTGTTTGAGCTTTGTGTTGTTGTTTGCCTCAATAACTGGTTCACTCGACTGGGACCAAATACTAATTTGTTATTAATCCGGCTTATCTTAATGTGATAATTAAGTATTACCAACGTATGCAGATAATATTGAACTATAATACTATTATCCGTAGAGAAATTCGTGATACTACCTAATAATATTATAAGCAAAAACGTATTATTTTAATTGTGTCTATTTAATACAGCGCGGGTGTTGGTCGGACGGGAACATTTATCGCCCTTGACATATTAATTACACAGGCCAGAATGGAAGGATCCATCCGACCCCTTCAAATGGTCGAGGCGCTGCGTCAACAAAGGGTCAACATGGTTCAAACAAAGGTTGTGACCGCTGAAAAAAATCTTTCCTTTTGTGTCGAATTTTACGTCAGAATTCGTACATGTAGTAAACGTTCATATCGCACAGTTTTTCATATACACACGTAAGCTCATAGTGTTATTTCTTTGCATGATCGTAGTTTTAGATTTAGTTATGCGTTTTCATCTATTAACCAAGGCACAATACAAATATCTGCACGAAGCCGTTGCTGATGCCTTACTGATGGGAACACATCATGTGCTGACAATGCAGTTTACAAACGTCTTTGACTATATGATGGGCAAAGAGAAAGGATCCATGACTACGAGACTTGAAGAGCAATTAAACGTATGGATGATATTCAATCTCTATGATATTGAAAATAACAGGTTATTGGATCACCTTTGTTTTATTTAATAACGATTTGGCAGTGATCTCTTTTTTTCTGTTTATAATACAATTACCCTCAAACTTTCAAAAAGAATAAATAAAAAATAATATCTACGCGCATGTATTCTTTTTGTAAAATAATGATATACTACTTGGTATCAAATTGTTTCTTTTGTTGATTATGATTCATTTCTAACAAAAATTATGACTTTATAGTTTATTAACGGTAATTTGTCGTACCTCTAAACATTGCATGTTTTAAACGCCTACTGTCCTTACATACAAATATATAACGCACCTTTGTATCAGGCCAATTGCAGCGTAGTGGTATGATTACTTCGTATTTCAATAACAGGGTTATATACGTGCATATAATATTGACTAGGATTTATGTTCGTTATATCTTTTTGATTATACATTTAGTTTAGTGCCTATTTTTTAATAAAACTAGGTTAAACATATGTCAAAATGTGTTCAAAGGAACAATAACTCTAAAGTCTTTGCATTACTTTGCCAAATATGCACATTGAACCATTTTCAGCTAATTGTCCAAAGTGTCCAGGAGGTCCCTGAATCGGTTGAAGCGTCGTTGGGGCCAACATATGGCAATATGGAGACGGTCATGTCGGAAAGTACGTGTTAACATATTTTTATAAACACACTTAACCTATTGATTGTACTTTCAATATTAATGCCATTTGTTTATATTAATATTCTTTATTTGTGTAATGTTGATTCAGTCTCATCTAACGACCTATTAAGTAGACGTTTTAACATGTTTGTCCCATTTAAACGCTAATTTACATTTTAAATATTATTTAGTAGACGCATACCGACCACAACTGCAGAAGCGCGGCTCGAAGTTCATCCAGCAATTGGGAGCAATTTTCCTTCCGGTATAATTGTGTTATCTTTGAAACGTGTAACGTCATGTTATCGTTAAATACTGGTTTCATTGAAACAGCTTGTTATGTAGTGGTCAGATGAATATTTGCAATAGCTAAAATAAAAAAATAATAAACATGTAATGGGGTAGGTATAGTAACCTTAAAAACATTAGTTGAAAAGGAAATGGCATACATTTGTTACTATTCGCAAGCACAGTGAGTAATAAACTGTTTTCCTTTCCAGTTTTCCTTTACACTTTTTTTTTCAAATCGAAAGTAAACAATTATCCCTAACATAAATATGATTATCAATAATAATAATACAGGTACACACTATGATTTGTTGCAGACTTTTGGCAATACGAATGCCCTGCTGGTGTGCATGTCGCCCACTGACCAACATTTGGAAGAGTTCTGGTCCCTGGTTGAGGAGCAGCATGTAACTACCTTGATCAACCTGTCTGAATCTGGCAGCACGGCTTATACGGTACACTACTAGCATTCAGTTCCGTTGCAAAATCTAATTGCAGATTGGCATATGTAAATAGATAACAGCTTTTATCATTATGGATGTTTCATTGCAAGCTTACATTGAAATAATGATCTAAATTCATTTAATACATATAAAAAGAGATAAGTGTCAGATTTGTTTGCACGTCAAACACAAACACCACCTCATTTATGGTTAAATGGATGTGTATGTGCTATACTTACTCAACATATAGACTAACTGTATGCGAAAGTCGGTACGTTTTAGTGATCAACACGTTAAGTAAGACTGAAACAATGGTTGACTTGGTGGCATTTTAGACCTGTCAGTTTTTGGGAGGTCGAGGCAGCGGTCGGGTTGGAAGGTTTTCTGTCAATAACATTCAAGAAAAGAAAATCAAAGCCGTTTTGGAAAGAAGTTTCTCATTCAGAGATGAAAATCATGAGGTAAGCAGCGTAAACCAAACACAGGCGATACCAGTATCAGTTTCCAGTTAACTGTTGAACACATATAGCTCGTTTTGTTGGTATGTGATAAATGTCTTGTTTATTTGCAAGTGGACTTTTTCAGAGTGTGCACAACGTTTCTTTTATGTTTCACCCCCCTTAGGCGTTTGATAATGTAATCTTATGTAGTTTGCATTATTGCTCTGCTACCTAATTAATTTCGTTATCAACATCGAAATGAGCATATTGTGAGTCATTGAAATTAGTATAAACGATCAGATAAGTTAAATATATTTTATACGTTGAAAATGTGTCTGGTTTTCAATATGACCCGGTCAATATTTAAAAATGCAACTATAAGTTAAACATAATATAAAATTGACCTACTTTTCTTCGTCACTTAGTTAAATGTCCCCAATTGTAATTATCTTTCTCAACAGGATGAGGACTACCTGACCACAGTAAAGCAGTTCCAGTTGACAACATGGCTGGACGGACATGACACACCACCAAACATGCAGTCGTTTCTGGATCTGATTGAGGAGGTACTGAATTGGCAGCCCCACCTCTCCGACAAGAGGCCGATACTGATCCATTGCCAGTGAGTTAAATAGCCATATGCATAATAATGATGCGTATGCACTCGTTACGGCTTCAATATGTGCTCATCTTAATTGTTTTATGCTAATATTATTATCAGAGTATTGAAAAAAACAGCTCGGACAGCCCTCGTTCTTGAATTCATTCATAATATCGCTCTGAACTTAAAATATCTGATTTTCGTGTAAACAATATATCAATTTTGACGCAATGTTGGTGTAACTGAGTTGATAACTCGAGAAGCAGTATTAATACTGGTTACTTGGTGTTGGAGTTATATGTGTTATACCATATATTGATAAATTAAGTATTACATTAGTATATCCACCGGTCTGCTTAACAATATTTATGTATTCATCTAGAACTGGTTTCATACGCTGCGGGCTTACCGCGTTGGTCCTGAACGAGATACAACGCATCAGGAAAGAAAATGGGCAAATTAACATTGTCGAATCTGTCAAAACAATGAAAACCAGGTGTCGTGATTTGGTCCAAAACAAGGTAAAGCCGATATTTTCTTGTGTTTGCCTTAACAGGTTTTCGTCTTGCCATGCTATAAAAGTCTTAAGCTTCTGAAGTGCCTTCATAATTATTGGTAATAAAATAAGTCAACTTGATAGTTTTATTTGTTGTATACACATGCAACGGCATTACGGTGTCAATTTATAAATGTCAACAATGCCCCTTCAATAAACTTGCGTTTTCAAGATTAATTGACATGTGCATGCTTATTGTTAACCTTCAGACACAGTACAGATTCTGTTATGAAGCCATGTTGACCTACATAAAGAACTCGGGAACCTACGCGAACCTTTAAACCAGTCAACACAGACATTTTCCATATTTTCAGAACGTACGCATTCACGGGCTTTATTGTTAAAGAAAGGGATAAGGGATTTTGCGTTGTTAATTGATTTAATATAAGTGGTCTCAATACAAAGTATATACATTCAAATGATTACTAGTGGATAGATTGTTTTTATAGTTATCAGGTTGTGTATACATATGTGAATCGGAATGCATTTTTTTTTTCAATAGAAATGAACAATTTAGATTAGATTTTATTTATTATGTATTTTCTAATCAAATTACGTTTACCGCTTTTTAAACAATAACAAAAAAACGTTATTGGCTTATTTTACCTATTCATTGCAGGTTACTTATTTGAATTCATCAACTGTTTATTTGAAAGGCGGGGTTTATAATATTTCGTGACAATTGAAATAGAGGTTGTCTACTTATTTTGTTTCGTTTTGTAATGTGTTTAAATTGTTTGTGCAATGTTTAGCTTCATTATTGATACACGTATTAACACAAATGGGTACATATGTACCTTCTACACAATTGAATTCTCACAGAATAAACAAAACGATGTTTAAAGGCAAAAAGCATATCATGCGATTGCATCTTTTAGCACATTCTTTTCTTACTTACAAGTTACACATGCATCATTTACAGTCGATACATTTAGAACAATACATTTTTTTTCGTGAATTTTTTGTGTGTTTAAATACAAGTTCTATTTTATAAATGACTGTGTGTTTCAATAAAAGTTCTTTTCTAGATTTACAGTATTATAAATAGGAAACCATCGGTTCTAACACATCCCCAAAGCTTTTCATATCTATGCAAATATATATTTTATCCATCACATACTTTCTATGTGCATCACCCATATTACATGTTAATCAGAATTTGTTTTATAAGAAGAAATCAAATAATTTGCAGAAGCTATAGTGTTTCTAATTGATCATTGCATATTACAACATACTGGTTTAACTATATCCATATTAATGTTAAACACGCTATACTATTATTACTAAAGACATGTTTTGTATATTAATTCAGCTTTAACAAACATCATAAATAAGTGACTATGTGACTATATGTGTTGCTTTTTTGTCTTATTCGTATTTTTAAATGCGTAAACAAACTAATAGTTTTGTATTGCGTTTAAATATGTATTGATATTGAACATGCCTTTATACTTTATTCGAATTTAATACTCTTCTTAATAAAAAACAATGCAAGTTATCATCAAAACTTGAACAGCGTTCTTTAAATACTATAAAACGTGTATCAATAACATTCATTCGACTGGAAACATGGTGTTGATCTTTTTGCAACTTTATATTTTCATATTATAGTTGTAATATTATTATTGTTTTGAATGGATAAGTTAAATTTGGAAAATCACGTACAATTTTCTCCAACGCCAAATCTATATATGTGGAAATAATTTGATATTCAAATTAAGTCATACCTATTGGTTCATGATTAATACAATTTACTGAAATGGTAAAATAGTTTAAAGTATTTTGTTTTCTTGATTTTTCTCACACGTCACCTGTGTATATAGGTTTTATATGAGCGATTTCATTCAATCAATACATTGAATACCTTATTTAATTGCATTTTGATTAAATATTCAATGAATTATAAAAAGTCTTACATTTACTTTGGATTTGAAAGGTCATTTATAATGAAAAAAAGATGAAAACAAAAACAACATTAAATATGTTATGAACACAAGGGTTAAAACGTAAGGTAGATATAAATTGTTATGTTATAGCATTATACTTTTCAACATGCATATTCTTTTTTATTGTTGGTGACGGGAAATTACTTTCGTGCATGTGAGATGTATTAGTTGTTGCTGTAGATACCAATAAAGCATACGTACTCGCTAATAAGTGTGTTACTTTTTATGGTTTGATTGATACCACAGTATTAAAAACAAAAGGATCGTAGTAACCCTTAAAGGCTTACCTACAATTACTTTTACTAAACAAATGAAACTCTTTAATTGGAGTGTTTCTTTCTTACCATACTGTTCATTTTTCCTAATATAGCCAATTATGTCCGAAAAAAAACATGCAACTCTTTATACAGCAAGTGGGAAGAACAATATAAGATGTATTTCGTTCTAATCCCTTTCGAACATGAATATATGATTAATGTTGTGTGATATTCTATGAATAAATAATGTTTATTTACGAATCCTTACAGGCAAAATATCAAACAAAAAGTCTTACCGCCCCAGAAGCAACATTTATATTTCAGTCTTGATAGCATTTGTTCAGACTAATTTTATTGACAAGTTTTAATGTTTACTTGTTTAAGAGTTAAAGGTTCAACCATGGTCAAAGCCCTGATCTACTGTTTACCTGACTTGACCCCATTTAGAACAAGGAATTGATCTTGTCAATTTAAAAATTATCAACATGTTTAATCAAAATAGAGTCATAAATACGGTTTCTAGAGTGGTAATAAGGTTTTTTTTAAGATGTGACTTGGTTACCTAGTTTTTAGAGCCAGATTCGAACTTGGCCTACACATTGTCAAGAAAACTAGTCTGAACAAATGCTGTCAAGACTGAAATATAAATGTGGCTTCTGGGACGGTAAGAATAATTGTTTGATATTTTACCTGTTGTCGTTGTCCTTGGCAAATAGTTGTTTGTCAAACATGTCCCTGATTTGACTCTTGTACAACTTATTGACTGCACAGGCTGATCTGGGACGACACTTTACGCACTTGCATTTTGCCCAGTTTTCTCAGAACACGACACAATTATGTCAATGTTATTTAAGTATTACATGAACACGCGTTCAATTTAGTTCATATCGTGCACGTTATTGCTATTTAAGATTGGCACGTTTTATATATGAATGATAATCATGTCATCAATTCTTTAATATATAATCTCAAGTAACGGTTACTCATATTCGGGTCAACCCGTGGGTGTGTAATAATGTTAATCGAACTAGATTCTTTTAGTAATAAAGAAAACAGCACGCAACCGAACATATCGTAATAAAAACGTGCGTACAGTTCTGCAAGTAATGTGCCCCTTACAAAGTAACAACAGCATACATGTAATTAATTATGTTACTTTTTGCTAAATGCACATCATTTTTCTCAACAGCAACAGTCAATAAAAAAAAATCCAGCAATTTACATAAATTTATTGTTTGCTGATGTTTTGTCGCAATCGAATAATTGCGACAAAATTCTCTCGATGCAATAAGAGACATTGGTGGCGGTTTATATTGTCCTTAATCAAGTTATGTAACACATAAAACGACAAAATACTTTCAACTGAAAATTGCATCCTGAAAATACCATGCTCCAGTATTCGGTCTGCCGGTGGGCATGTTTTGGATAATCGTGTTACTTAAGCAGCATCTAATATATATATATATGATATCGCTGATGGATAACCTTGCATTTTAGGTCGTGGATCTCACGCTATACATGTTATGATAGACTTAAATCACGCACGGTATTCGTGGTATAACACTTTTTCAACTTTCAAGTTATACATGACATAACACATGAACGCTTTTCATTATATAACACACTTGAAACAAAAAAAAACAGAGGGAAGCGCTAACACCGTAGAGCCGAAAGTGCGTATTCGTTGAAAAGAAATATGAATATAAAGTGGCTTACTGGGTGAAAATACACGCTACTGCTTGGCGAAAATCACGAAAACGACGCCATTTTCGAAGTCAGTTCAAACTAACCTCACTTAAACCCAGTAAGCTCCCGTATTCGCGTGCCCCCTATTTCAACAGAACGTATAGCTAGAAATATGAAATGAATTACAACATTCAAATTGTTATAATATGCTAAACAATGTATACTGTATACAAATGTATTCCATTCGTGCCAAGGCCTAACGAATGAAAAAAAATATAACATAATATTAATTTTCTTACAAACGAAATATGTTCAGTAACATGGTACTTAGCATACTCTCAGCAAAAATGCACTTTTAATATACATAAGACTATTTTCGGTGAATGGCGCTTTAAAAATATAATGTTTTATGATTGGTTTAATATTTATTAAAATATTATGAGCGGGATTCATGTCAAAATAATATTACGAGTCTGTAAATACAACTTTTAGTTTTATGTTTAATTTAAGTTGTTGTTGGTGGTGGTGTTGTTGTAAACGCGTTAACATTCACATTTGTTTAATGAACACAAAATAATGGGCAATCGTCTATACAATGTAATTATAAATTCGCAAAAATGACCAAGTCATGTTTTAACATAAATGTGTATTATACGGACAAGTGTACAAATACAATTAATCCGGCAAGATTATTTGTATGGCGGAACAGAAGAATCAAAACAATGATGTATTATTACTCCAGATTTAATCTGAAAGTATGTCATTGACTGTGCTATTCTATGGCTTTCACACATCTCATTTTAAATGTTCCATTTGTACAATTGAGCATAATCAGTATTAAAAAAACTTGCCTGGATGTGTAAATAACAATAGCGTAGATAATGACGTTAATAAGTCGTAAGTGTGGTGCTTTCGTTATGACAGTGGTTTATTTTGTTTACGCAATCACTATACATCGGTTTTGAAATATTTATAGTTTACCTAACCATTAAACGTTAATGCATGCTACACAAATATACGCATATTTTCGCGTTTACAGCTTTACATTTGCAAGAGAAACGTGTTGGTTGGAAAAATATTCTTGTTTTTAATTTATCATGATGGCCTAAATGATTAAACATTAAAGCAATTTTGAATCATGTGACGAAAAACGTTCATCTGAAACAACGAAGCGGCGCGCTTCTTAGACGCTCAAGCTTCAACAGAACCGGAAGCAGAGTTCTGCACAGCCACCGCGAAACCGTGAACCGTCTTAAAAAGACTCCAGTAGAAGAGCCGCTGAATGCAGATGATAATAATAACAGAGAACTTAGAAATACAAGTACACCGCGTGACGAGAAGGAGATCGAAATATCAAATGCAGGCCTATCTCATAAAACGTCGACAAATGAGCACCGGAAATCACTGACGTCAAACGTTCTGACAGGACTTGAACGTCGGAGGTCGAATGGATACGGGTACAAGAGGAAAAGCGTTGTATCAGCGTTATCCGATTCGCAAGACTTTGATTTCGACGATCTACATGATGAACCTTTGACCGACAGAGATTTCTTTAAAGGTATATATCGTGTGCTAGTTTGTTTATTTTGTCTACGATGGTTTTATTTAATATCTATGATCTTGAACGGTCCTAATGATTAGATTTTGAAAATAAATAAAGTACAGTTCTCATTGAGATAAAATTACATTTTTAGTGCGTCCTCAATTTTAGTGTAATTTAAATAGATATAAGCATACATTTTCAGCGCACTATCAGTCTGTTCAATACATTTCTGCTGAAATTGCTTCCATAAAAATAATATCACTCAATATTCTATAACATTCTATATTGGGCTTTAATATAACAAATATATTGCCGAACTAGTTGTTTGTCATATTCACAACAGGCAAAAATTATGTAAGACAATCTGAAGATTGCGAAATCGAGTACCAGCACGTGCTACACCTGTACACTATTACACGTCATTCGCTATAAATATTCACCCCGAATTAGCTACTTTCAGCAAATATATCAGCATACTGGTTCGAAAAGATTAGGTCATACCTTTTGAAAAAGATCAATAATTAAAAATAAATGCTAAACATAATAACCAAAAGATTTACCTTAAAAGTAACCCATCTCTGTTTACCGGCGTGGAGGCCGTCTTTTAGCAAGGAAAATGTTGAAAAATATGTGAGGCTAGAAACCACTGCATTAAATGAGTAGTTTTCGTATTGCTGACATTCACATGTATACCAATCAATTGATACCAAAACGTATGTATATCATTAAACTGTATTTTATAAATTATATGAATAATGCACCCAACCATTTGTGCAAATTATCAAACTGGCAGACCTGGTGCCGGTTTCCAAATATGTTAACTTTTACACAACGCTTGTACGTTAACATTACGGTAATCTGTTAATGGTATTGAAATAAAAAGATGATGTCGGTTTCTTAGGAATATCCGTTTGAATACAATAGTGACTATTGAAAATACATCATACTAATTACAAATATAATGCATTAATACACATCTGTATAAATAAGAATTGATCAGTAATTTCCTTGGCGGTACTTGTATCATATGTTCACTATGTTTCTTGCAGACAAAGAACGCTTGCGCAAAGATTTCACCGGAAGAGTACATGCGTCATTCTTAAGGTCGCATTTGTGGCGTCGAACGCATCACGCCATGTGGTAGTTTTCATCGTCAGATCGCCGATACCGTTGCGGACGTATCCAACAGCATGTTAGGGCCCCGGGACATCAAGTGTATCTGCGAATCGTTGCGCGTAAGCGTTTCTTTCGATTAAAAGTGTTAGTTTAAAAGTATTATTCACGTATTTATTAACGCGATTTACAGTGGTAGTCAATCAGGTAGGTTTTAAAAATGGTGTTTCTGGGAGGGATATTTGTAGTTATAGTTCACGTACACGTATAAACAGCAGCAGCAGCAGCAGCAGCAGCAGCAGTAGTAGTAATGATTGATATGGTAATCTTGGAAGTACACTATTGTGTATAGTGGGATTGAATGTAACATTCTAGATGGATGCGTGTATAAAGGCGGTGTTGGCGGCGACGGAGGTGGTGGCGATATTGTTAAGAGGATGTGTTGTTATCTATAGTAAATTGTTCATTATATTAATCATATTAAGCATTCACGCTCTTTTCTTTCAGAACAACGTTTGCATCAAGGAGTTAGATCTATCTGGCAACGACCTGAGCGGTAAAGGCGCCGTGTACTTGGCAGAGGCCCTCCATGAAAACTTCACTATTGACGACCTGGTAGGTCCCTCCTGTCTAAAAGTTGCAATCAATCTCTAATATTTTCATTTAATAATAAGTAAATTGTTGCGAAATCGATGATTAAACCATTTATAAACACAAGAAGCCACAACTCATGCCCTTTTCATTATTTGTATATGGTATAAGAAAATCGGCCTGATAGAAAATAACTGTTGCACTGGTCTTATATCAAAATATCAGCTAAAAATATAATTGCTTTTCGTAATTCTACATTTTAATGCATCTATTATAACTATAAAATGGTTGTAAATCGGACGTTAACACATCATGATTACCCTGAAAAAAATCGTTTAGTTTATGTAAACATGATATTTGAACATAAGAATAGACTGATCCTCGAATTCGCACGAGTTGAGAATAACCCACTAATCACCCCGGTACAAACAACGCTGGTCCATTATATCAACCAATCATAGCTTGATTTAAACCTGACCTGACCTAACTTGAAAGCGGACAGAGAAGCTCCTAACCAGACTGCGCGAATGCACAAAACCAATTTTCGCAGCGCACGACTCACATACTATAACCATGCATGATATTAATCTAAATTTAATCTCTTTTACGATTGCAACGGGAGATGCACGAGAGCCATGCTAACCTTTCTTATTATGTTTTATAATACTTTCAGAGTGTTTCCGAGTGCAGTATAAGTCTGGACGGGTTACGAAACCTTTGCAGTGTTTTCATCGAAATGAAACCAATGAAACGAATCGACACGTCGAGTGAGAAAAGTTTTTACAGTATCCAAAATGTAAAACGACTCAAGGACTTAAGTCATGTAATTTTAGATATATACACAATATTTTTTTGAAGATTTTAATTATAATAGGACAGTATCTCGCTTTCACAACCATGTACTTTTAATGATATAGTATTGACCATAACTTGTATTTTTATTTTAAGGTGGATAACCTTCCGTTCAAATGCGTTAAACATCAAAAGTTAGTTATTTCGTCAGTGCATTTGTCCCATAACGTTGACGACGTAACAATTGTAGCATAAAATGCAATAGAAAGCACACGACATGTAAACCCGTCACAAGCACGGATTACTGCAAACACCCATATAACTTTCTTAGCCATTATGTGTTAAGCACATCCAGTCGCAATACCAGTTACTTACTGTATCGATGGAACATTGTATGAAGTAACAGTTTTCGCATTAGAAGGCATTGGTTGGTAGGTCTGTTCAACTCAGTGACACATAAACAAACACCTTTGCTGTACCCTAACCCATATCCGTTGAACTCTTGCTGACTGACCATTTTAATTTCTAGCGAATTAAGCGAACTTGACTGTGAGGGTATCTCCTATTTAAAACAAAAACTCAAAGTCATGAACAATGATATATCATGAGTAATTTACATGGTTGTGAATAAGTGTCAGCCGTTGTGGAAAGCTTTCTTTAAGCAAGCCTCATTATTATAGTATGTATTCCCTAGTGTAGGCTAAAAGCTTTATTGTTGAAATAAAAGCCATTGTTGTTGTATAGTCAAGTGTTTTAATTTGTATCACCCATCCACATACATGTTTACATATTTGCTCCTTTTTTCTTTCAGAAAACAAGTTTGGGACGCAGCATGCTTTGCTTCTGGCAGAAGTAATAAAGGCGAGTATGCTCGGGTATCATCATCACCACCACCATCATCAAAATCATCATCATCATCATAAGCAGCAGCAGCAGCAGCAGTAGCAGTAGCATCATCATCATCATCATCATCATTATCATCATCATCATCATCATCATTATCAGCATCATCATCATTATTATCATCATCATCATCATCATCATCATCATCATCATCATCATCATCATCATCATCATCACCATCATCATTTTCATCATCAGACGAATATTGTCAGTGTCATCATCACGATCATTATCATAATTTTAATCATAATCAGTTGTGTGATCATTGTTATCAAAATAATCAATGTTATAAGTTTTATCACCATCTTATAATCATTATCATCTACATCAGTTTTATAATCATTATAATGTCATCAATATCATAAGTTACATCCTCATAATCATATTCATGTTCACCATAATCATCATCTTCTGACTCGTATACAACCTGTTTACATCCTAATTATGAACATTTCAAAATTGTATTCATTTTCGTCGTGCTGATTATCGGTATTGTCATGATCTTCAGTTGCTTCAACTGTTTATAAACTGTGTATTTCAGAAAAATGACTACATTGAAGAGTTAGTACTATCCGGCAATGAGATCGACAACATCGGCGGAACCCACATTGGAAAGGCGCTAAGTGCGTTCTTAAAAGTTGATAAATAGTTAAATAAAATAAAAGTAAAAGTAATACTAAATTTAGCTAATTGTTGATAATAATTCACGCGCTGATTTGGTATTTATTGGTTTCAATGCGCTTACGCAAGCGATGTTTATATCAATAGTATTTTTACAATTTTAATGAAATTCGCAAACCATTATTTGCTCAGATATCTTGTTATTCACCAATGGTCATATAGGTGCAGACTGTTATGTATATTCTAACATCATACTCACCGATCTTCCTCAAGCAGACACTCAGGTAATTCTTCCCACTAACAATATAAGGAGAACTCATGAGCTGATCTCGCGTAGTAAACTGGAGAACACTATTGTTCAAAACACTATTTTTATATTTAAACATTTTGCTCGTGTGATTCGCAAAGCCTCAGAATGTCCAATTGCTGTTCATTGGACGGTAAACACGAGTAAAATACGTTTATTTGTTGTGATTTTTCGCGATATTTCAACAGTATTTCAGTCACTTTTATATCAATCCGGTCATTTCACATAATCACACGTTTTTGTGGATAATCTCGTACTTGGTGCACATACTTTCGCAAAGACCTGACACCTTCTGTGCTTGCATCAGAGGCAATTTAGAATAGTCTTTAAAAATGATGTCAAGGCCAATCCATACGCAAGTTTATTTTGCAAAGCTGGTAATCGATCAAAAATCGTTTGTTTTTTTCATTTTTTTTACCAGTGAGCAATGTGGGAATCAAGACTATGGATCTCAGTTGGAACCACATCCGGTTACATGGTGCCGTCAGTGTCTGCTCATCACTACGGGTATCTGATTTTTTTTATAAAACTCTCATTAAATTTTAATATTAAACCTTATATTATGTCTTTTTTTTGTTTGCGCGTGTTAAAGCTCAGAGAGTCCGTATTTTATGACAATTCAATTCAGCGCGGCGACTGATATTGTAGCACCCGGAGCTCAATATAATGCAATTATTTGGGTGCACCATACGCATTTGTTGTGCACTACACTCGTAAGTACAAACAGAGCAATATTCGATGTAATGTTAATTAAATATTCACGCACGTATTGTGTTTCCGCAGTTTAACCAGACTCTGGAAGACCTCGACCTTTCATGGAACGGTCTCGGCGAGAAAGGATGCAAGGCCCTGGGTGCGGCACTTCCGTTTAACAACACCCTCAGGCAGCTTGACATCTCTTCCACCCGCATCAGTTTCCAGACTCTGAAGGGCCTTTTACATGGGTTACACATGAGCGACTCACTGAAATTACTTCGAGTAAGTTGGAGGGAAAATATGAACACGCACTCGACACTTCCCTTAGTATGTTTTCATCGTATATCATTTAATATTATATTCGAAAAGTGTTTACATTTATTGAAGTGCTGAACTGAACAGCAATGACGAGTTATTCATTTACATATATAACATTTAATAATCGCATGAATTGTCATTTGCGATACGCACGGAAGTTAACAGAAATGCAGATCAAATGAGATTTCGAGCCATGACGCATGCAAGCAACTAAAATGTCAGAGCAAAAAAAATGTTTTCCATCACTATCAACAAAAACGATTGAATATTTGTTCAATAACATTATATTACTGATTATATTATGAATTATATCTTTGTTAGTGAAGTCATTTATATTCGTATGCGATTATCTTTTGTTAAGCGGATAATTGTATTTTATCATAACAGTTTTGTCATTGCGATTGGTATAAGCTTAGATTGGTCGAAAGAAGATCGTACAAAGCCTAATGCTTTCATAATGCAATTCTTTGAACCAGATAAATTCCAACCCGATGACGACAGATGGTGGTATTGACCTACTGAAGTATCTCCTAAAATCCGACACGTCACAGCTCAAAGACATATACATGAGTGTACGTGTTCTTGCAATTTCCCAATGTTATAAAATGGTACTGGTTACACACACAGTATATCTTTGCATAAACTTAAACACCTTTTACATGGCGACGAATACGTGTATGAATTGAACATTTGTTATTGCTGCCGAAGATACGAACAAACAATATATTGGGGCACCTCCTTTGTTTTGTGAAGAAAAGAACGTCGTGCATTGTGGGATTCTGTCATTGAACGTTGTTGTCTTAACCTGTTTAACAATACACTGATGTCAAGTCAGACAGATCTGTGCAAGATGAAACTGTAAGTCGCGTGTATGCAGTATAATAGCAATTTGTCTACACACGTGCGTTGCAAAATCACATATGAACTTATTTAAGCATATAATATGACTTTATAAATATGAGTCCCTTTGTAGAGAGTTCCTATTTATATTAGACCTTGCAGAGTTCCGATTAAGATCATAATTGAAAGGGTATTACAACTAGGTATCGATGAAACTTGCTTATCATATGCTATTTCTAAGCTATGCTTTTATTTGAAATCGCTGAACGTGTATGTTTATAATTATACACCAGCTTATGAGGATTAAGACACGAGCTTATGTAATCGAGTTTACTCGTCAATTTTTCTGATTTTATACGTGCTTTTGTACATAGCATGTTCGTTGTTTATGCTGTTTCGATATATGAGCAGAATGTATAATATTTTTCTTTCAAGCAATAACGGAAATAAAACCTTTTACGTAAAAATAAAAAAAATACAAGATCTGTCCTATAATGCCATATCGAATATGACATGCACATTAATGCTATGGTATGCAGGACGTTCCGATAAACTCCGAGTTTCTAGACGCCCTAACGGAGCTACAGAAGATCCGAGATATCAAAGTTTATCACATTGACCCGAACAAGAAGAAAATCACACCGATTGTACGTGAGATGACGCTACAGGACCACGATCCATCGAAGTTGTTGTTTGAGTACATGAAACAGGAGAATATGAGGCTATTAGATCTCTTCAGGACGTTTGACACGGACTTCAGTCTGACTTTGACCAAGGATGAGCTCAAAGAAGGCTTCCTTGTAAGTGCATATTTTAGGTGTTCTGTTAAATATAGTAGGAAGGCTTATTGTAAGTGCATATTGTAGGTGTTCTGTTAAATAAAGTAGGAAGGCTTATTGTAAGTGCATATTGTAGGTGTTCTGTTAAATAAAGTAGGAAGGCTTATTGTAAGTGCATAGTGTAGGTGTTCTGTTTAAAATAGTAGGAAGGCTTTATTGTAAATGCATTGTGTAGGTGTTCTGTTAACTATAGTAGGAAGGCTTTATTGTAAGTGCATTGTGCAGGTGTTCTGTTAAATATAGTAGGAAGGCTTTATTGTAAGAGCATTGTGCAGGTGTTCTGTTAAATATAGTAGGAAGGCTTTATTGTTAGTGCATTGTGTAGGTGTTCTGTTAAATATAATACATCTAGTAACTTGCTAAAATGAATCTGAGATTGATTATTATTCATGAATTTATTTTAATTGCGTTATTTATATTATATATTATTTTAGTATTAGAAAATAGTTAAATACATCAAATAAGACCCACACAAGTACTACGGTATTGTTTATCTCGTCAAACAAGTTCACGAACAAACTCGAGTATGTCTTATGGATACCACTCGACTGCTTCTTCACACTTGCAATAAATCGAGAGCCGCATTTCATCACATTGTCCTTATTTAGGAGTAAGCTTTATAGTGTTATTCTGGCTGCTGTAAATGTTTGAATATAGCTCGTGTTCAAACGTGTTGCTTTTCAGCTTTGCGATAAATTTATTATTGATGATGATAATGTATTGTTTGATTCCGCTCCCAGAACATTATATATGTTTCTTGATGTTTATTGTCCATACTTCCATACAGAAAATCAATATGCCGCTGAACGATGAAGCGTTGGACACGTTGTTTGACAGATTCGATATTAACGAAGACTCACACATAGAATACAGGTATGTGCAGGAGAGTGTTGTGAAGTTCCTTATGATAAAACCCTTGCATCATCATATATGTAAATTAAACAGACATTTGTATTATGTTGTAATATTTGTGTGAATACTACCAACACGGTAGTTAATATCTAAGTTAATTTCTGTCTGCATGGTAACCTCTAGTCATAGCCATATCTCCTTTTATCATGTCATACATAACGACAACTTACTAACAAGTATCAAACCCATTTTTAGCGAGATGAGGTCAAACCATCGCAAAACGTTGTCCAAGATGAAACACATGACATCTAAGACGCACACTGACAGCGAGCACGGCTTCCAGAAACAGCTCCAGAATCTTGTAAAGAAAGCTCTTGCAGAAAAACGGACCACATTTCTGTTAAATGCCAAAAAGAAACTCCAGCGACGAATATCTTTGTCGGCGATATTTAAGCGGGCAAATCCGGACATTGCTTTCAGTTAAATGGTTGCCCTTTTTCATATAAATGATTATGTTAAGGTTCAGTATGTTACACTTACATTTGGTAGCCGTTGTTATAGGCAAAAAGATCAAAGAAAATCAGAACCCATTAACATGTGGACTAATATCACTTAAATACATACACGCACAAATAAATAAGCCCTAATAATAGCTTCATAATGACAAATAATATCGAAAAAACATACACAGGCACATTTTAACCGACTTGTTTTATCGGTACGTCATTATTATATATTAATATACATGTATAAGCAACCAATTTTTAGGAAATGATACTCCAAGTATGTTTCAACGAAACTATATATTTAAGCAAAGATCCATGCAATATTTTTCTTATCATGTACGCATATTTCACTTTATAGTGAATGCAAGGTGAACTTTAGGAAAAGGTTGCGCAGAGTGACATCGAACAAAATTTTGTATAACCAACAAGAAGTTGAAGCATTTTCTTACAGTAATCAGCGGACAATTTTTTTCTAACTTCCTACACATTTCACAAAAAGAAGTATGAAAGCCCGGATTGTCAACATCCCTGAGGCTCCATTAAAGAATATCACTCGTAGTTTTCACAAAAAAAAGCTTTTTTGACAACGAAATCCTTAAGTTAGCACACAGTAAAGACATGTAAAGCTTACATGTCATATTACTCGGTCTTGCAATATCAACATTTCGTATAGTTTTTATACCTTGAATTGTTAAAGCATTGATTTTGCTTTTCTTATTTGCTTTACCTTCTTTTTTTAGAACCCAGCGTCAGAATTAATTGCACAAATTGTTGAAGAAATGTCAGATTGTTTTATATGTAATTAAAGTGGCTTGATTACAGAACAGATCAAACAGATAAGTAAGTAAAAAAAAAATATATAACATGTTTTTGGATTTTAGCAGTTAACATATGTGTTATAGTGTTGTAACTTGTGACCAAGGTCATCAAACAAACCTCGTGTCGTCATATTCCAAACACAGACAAAGGTTGTGAGTTGTTGTAAGTCGACGTTTGCTACAGTGGAAACATCGTCGCAAAAAGAAATAATATTTTCTATGAGGTATCAACATGAGAAAACCATGAATTGAAAGAAAACGATCTTCGACATATAAACACCAGATTCAATTTCGCGTTGATATACCATATTTTAATTATTTGACTTGAATGACTTTACAGCACTTTACGTTTCACATGACGATATATAATATAAGCTATTCTATTCCAAATGATATGAATTAATACGAGCGAGAAAACATAAGTAGGAAATGATAGTATGCCACCCAGTATTAAGGAATAAAACTCAACATATATGTAATACATAGGTATATGTAAAAGTACATGTAGCTGTGGAATTGAGCGATGTCATCAATCCTAATTGGATTTTCATATTTCTACGTTATTTGGAAAGGGTCTAACGTTGACATCATTGATGTATTCGTTGGTTATACCTGTGAAGTGACCCGCTGTAAATAAAGAATGTTCATAGTATCTATATATCTTTATAGTATCTTTATATTATTATATGAAATAACAGTAATCTTTTTTAACCGATTTGCTTTATAATAAGTAATGACAGCAACATCATAATTATAAGGTAACCATTCAGATACATAGTCATTTATTGTGTCAAGCGGAGGCACATTATTGATTCTTACAAGCATTGAGGCGCAGTCCTTCATAATTGTGGGCTGTCTGTAAATGTGATGACAATGTGTCGTAACCGTCTGATTGTATTGGAGTGGTTCCGGTTCCATCTTTAGCGATTCTATGTTGCCTTGTAGAAACAAAATACAAAAACCAGGATAAAACAATGAGGTGGCATGTAGTATATATATAGTGTTTATTTAGAAGGGGCTAGTTTTTGAAACACATAGGCTATCAGATCAGCTGTAATTCAGTAAGACCAAGAAGTTAAAATTAAAATTAATTCGCACACTCCTCATTCACATTTGCATACCGATTCCTCCATCTTCGAATGTAAAGGGTAACAAACGCAACGTTAACCCCAGCTGACAACGCTAGAACTGTCAAGAGTGCAATCCTAGCACTAAGAGGCACTTCGTTAGAATCTTCGTAAGATTGAGCGGCATGGTGATCTAAAACTGAAATAAATCAGTTTGAGATATGGCTGTCAAGATATAGGTATTGAATCAGGGAAACGCAATTACCCGATGAGCGCTAATTGTGCTCAGAAACATAATACACATATCTGCAAGACATTGGCATTTCAAGCGGAAAACATGAGGAGGTGGTTTGCTGAATAGAAAAGATCTAAGTACTTTATAAAACAGGTTAGCAACTAACTAACAAACGTATGTATGATTTTCCAATTTTACAAGAAGCTTAAACTTGTTCAACTTTTCGATGGTGTCAAACACTAAACAAACCTTCCTTGCAAAGTGCGCCTTTGTATCCAGTTGTACATCCTCCATGACAGAGACCAGAAGTCTTGTTACACAGAGAGTTGCCATGACAATGACCACATTCAGAGTTACAGTTAACGCCGAAAGTTCCGTTCTCGCACTCTAAAAACCCGATAATATTCGTCAACAATGCTCTAAAACGCTTCCTAACTTAACCAAAAATGACAGCGTGTTCAATCACTTTAATTAATTGAAATACCAAAATTGTATTATTTATTTCCTTTAAACGACAACCGCTAAGATACAGTTCAGCGGGGAAAAAAACACAGTGAAAATCTGCTTCATCAGGAGGAACATTTTTATAGTCAGGGTCTTTAATTTATATCAAGGAACCAAGTGCGCCACAGCACACAAAAACTAGACACGCACTTAAACACACACACACATGAATATGGGTCGAAGGCTTGGAACTTGAAACCGGTTTTAAGTTACAGATCGCTGAAAAATGGCTAATCACAAACTAATTGCGTAAGCAATGTACACACTCAATGTTTCTGGCTTATAAATTATTTTCCCTATGCCTCTCTAGTTTAATTAAAGTTAATGTGAGTTTCAACTACATATTGTTAAATATTGGGCCTTTGTTTTCACATATTTCTACCTGAAGCAAAATATCGAGTTTGTGCAGTCTTTCTCTAAGGACTGAGAAGAAACAACATCACGCCTGAACATTATCAAAACATTGAATTACATGTACATCGTGTGTGTTTGTATAAATTGTGGTCAATGAAGAATGGAATAGATTCTATTAAATGTGCATGTGGTTCAAAAGAATATATGATCAATGGGGTACAATATGAAATATTTTTTATTATTATTTCCAGCCAGCATCGCAATGAGACTTCGGAAAAAAACTGCTAAAAAGATGTATATTATCGCATACCATTTACTGCATGACAGAGCATTGTTGAAACCATTATTGCAGGCATAATTTTCTTTGTTAAACGACACATAACATGTTACTATACAGCATCACTGTATCAATAGATCTAGTCGGTAACTGCAGTATGAAGAATACACGGTGTATGATTTCAAAACGAAAAACTAAGCACCATGTTTGCAGCTACAACCCTTCCAACCCGGAAGACATCCATCAGAACAAATGCCGTCGATCTTGTCGCACGACGAACCCTGACAATGGCCGCAGTAAGATTCACACCCCAGTCCATATGACCCGGAATTGCATTCTATGACATTGACAAAGCAAGATTTGTTGTCCGAGTTTTGCAAATGTGTGCATGACAATATATTAACGTTTAATTTTAACACTGAAGTTTGTATCTTATATTTTAGACAATTAGCTATAATTGAAGACACAAGGGACAAATAAAACTTCTACACAGTGAACATTATACAATATAATCATACATATTCGTTCAAATTAGTCATACTTTTTGATATTGATTATTTAATTTTGATTGCATTATTATAATAATAAGTAGTAGTAGTCGTGGTAGTTGTAGTAGTAGTAGTAGTAGTAGTAGTAGTAGAAGTAGTTGTAGTAGTAGTAGTAGTAGTAGTAGTAGTAGTAGTAGTAGTAGTAGTAGTAGTAGTAGTAGTAGTAGTAGAAGTAGTAGTAGTAG
>VMBQ01000275.1:103513-230824 GCA_007657795.1 Dreissena rostriformis
AGAGTACGATGGCGACAATGCGAGAATACGATGACGAGAGTGCGAGAATACGATGACGAGAGTGCGAGAATACGATGACGAGTGTGCGAGAATACGATGACGACAAATGCGAGAACGCAATAGTACGATGACGACAGTGCGACAATACGATGGCGACAGTTCGATAGTACGATGGTGACAATGCGACAATGCGAGAGTGCGAGAATAGGATGACGAGAGTGCGAGAATACGATGACGAGAGTGCGAGGATACGATGACGACAGTGCGACAATACGATGACGACAGTGCGACAGGCGACAGTACGATATAACTATCGCATTGTGGCCATCGTACTATCGCACTGTCGCCATCGTATTGTCGCACTGTCGCATTGTCGTCATAGTACTATCGCGTTCTCGCATTCTTGTCATCGTATTTTCGCACTCTCGTCATCGTATTCTCGCACTCTCGTCATCGTATTCTCGCATTTTTGCCATCGTACTCTCGCGTTCTCGCATTCTCGCCCTCTGGATTGTAATGTGTAACCACGATGACATTAACGGTATTCCGTAGCGTACAGAGTGTGTATTACGTCATTTGTCTACACACCTTTCAGCTTATTTGTTTTAACACAATTCTATACCATGGCAGTACAACAATAGAATAGCGCGATTTTGTTTTTTTAGTATTCACACCAAGTTGTAAACCTGCTGTAACCTCTGTGGCTCGCTAGCGTTGTCAGCAACATAAGGATTGGTGCTATCATAAAACTTGGCAAAGCGTGAATGGCATCTCGATGACCTCTGGTTGCAACTGAATAAAAAGCCTCGCACATATCGAACACAGCAATAATTTGTTTTCTTGTTCTTAAAATGCCATCGAACAGCTTCGACAACTACGACATGGGGATCAAAGTCGGCTTCGCGTGTTTAAACGCTCCATTCGTGGCATTTGCGATCCTGGGAATCGTAGCCCTCAATCGGACTCGAAAAACGCCGGAAACAGCGCGGTATGTGTACACATAGTTATATTTTGTATTCATTATTTCGTGTTACTTTCAATTGCTGACTGTGGTTAGGTAAAACAAGATATGACTATTTCGGACGGGTCCGTTAATAATAAGATGCATACAGTATATTAAGCGTTGTATGAGGTTTTGTTTGTTACGTTTTACAGTTGTTAAGTTATCCGAACGATGCACAGACGTTCATTAAATGTTCAAAATGTGTTCATTAAAATTGTGTTTGACTTTCCGTCTACTCGCAATATGATCTGAAGCGAACTAACTTATACTATAAATACTCCAAATAAGAACACAATCGATTATGACTAAGTACAGTATCTAAGTCCGGGTTTGCCACAACACGCTTTAACTCCTCTCTAGATTTTGTTCAATTATGAATTTATTTTATCTAAAACATTTAAATTTTCCACAAACACTTATGCAACTAACAAACACAATGCACGTGTTTTGTATATTTTAAATGGGAACACGTACTCTGCGATTGTTTGATACTGGTACAGACTAATTAAATATATTTGTCATTCGAGTTTGCGTCTAGTGTAAAGTCAGTGTTATTTTCTTTGTTGGGAATTTCATGCTTAGCTTGAATAGATGGTTTATTCCTATGAATGATATTGATGCCTATGTATTGCCAATAACAGTACATTTACAATGTGCTTCGGCTTTTAAAATAAATTAATCAGGATAATAAAAAGGTTGTATTTTGGAAACATTATATAAACAAGCAACAATTTACAAAACATCGATCAATACCAAATACCGATACTTAATGGAAACATTATAAACAAGCAACAATTAACAAAACATTAAGCAATACCAAGTACCGATACATAAACAAAATACTTGCAAAAAAATAATCAATTCAAATGCAAACGTATGTAACTTTTGCAGTGAAACCCGTGACATCAACAGAACGCCTATTTTGCGAATGTAGTCACAAGCAACAAATGAAGTATATGATCCCTTATAAGTAATTAAACAAGTAAATGCAACATATAATTACTTCACTCCTAAGATTTAAAGTAGATTTTATCTTACAAATTCTAAAAAAATAAATATCAAAAACTGCATCATCATTAATAAAAGCATTTTTATTACATTTAAAATGCAACACACATCCTACACCTTTATCACACTCTATACTGTAGCAATATATAACATATGAACTCGATGGAGATTTTGTGACACAACGTGCACTTGAATACACATGCCGACATTAAGAGATATTTGATTAAAAAAATAAAACAATTGTGCAAGTCATCTGGTCTACACGTAACATTTGTTAAGACAATAAAAATAACAGTTATCCGGGTGTAGGAAACCATGTACAAATATACCACATGCACTGATGGCTATTAGTTTTCTTTTTCTTATTCTTTATTCGGCAGGATTGTGTTAAAATAAATTTAGAGTATCAAAAGCAAAATCATCACATTTGCTTTATAGATATTTTTTTTTCGGTTAAATTTGAAATCGTCAGATATAAAATCCAATATCGCAATATCAGTACCTGAAGACATATGTAGTTATTATTAGTTATTTGGAATAAATCGTGTTAATAAATCAATATACATCTACTGGCTTTGTTAACGTTTTGAATTAATTAAGATGATTCCTTTATATAACCTGACCATTAACGCCCTTTCATAACATACATAAAAAGTAATATGTTGTTAGTGGGGCAAACTTACTGCCCACAGTACCCATTACAGATTTTTGAAAATCTTACGTGTTCATTGAATTTCTTACTATTACTCTATATTTTGATATACGTTCATAAAGCTTAAATTGATTGCAAGTTTGCTTTTCCGATTTCTTTCGAATGGACTTATAGTACAAGACAGTATTGCTGCCGGTGGGTTCTCACTGCGAAAGTTTATGTCCAATGATACGATGAACATCCTCGTACAGGTGACGTCAATAAACGGCGCATTTCTAGCGTATCTGACGGTGGGGATGATGGCACTGGAGCGATTGATCCTTTTCTATGACCCAAACTTTTATCTCCGCCACGTATCTTCAAGACTGGTAAAAATAATTGCCTACTGCGTGTGGATAACGGCAACGCTGTTTTTTTTTCAGTCTCCGGTTTCTGGTTTGCTTTTTACAAGCAGACGATTTTTCATTGTATGACGTCACTGGCAAGTGTAACAAAATACCTAACAATATGTACGTTGCGATAATTGCAATCACCATTTTAATATCGATACTATGCTACATAAAAATATTTTTAATAATAAAAAGCGAAGTCAAACTGTCAAGGAGAAAGCATGTGTCAGTGAAACAATATAACGCGACATCAGCAGTGTTTGTGTATTTAGTCATAATTATTTTGACGTCACTTGGGTACTTGTTGGTCATCTGGCTAAATCTTTCGCACGTCGCACTGCGATTTGCTATTGATATCATTTCCACGGCGAATTGCATACTAGACCCTTTCGTCTACGTGTTCTGGTTTCAAGAATGTCGCATGGAATTATTAAAAAAAGTTCACAGTTTGCCTGCCGTTACTAGAGCGCAAAATCGAGAAAATGAGGATCGACATTTTCTATATATCCAATGCCGGAGTAAGCACCGTCGAAACCCATAGGCAATAACACGTTTGGGACCCATGTCCAAGGTCCCTAGTTAGCCTAGTTCCTTATAGAACGTCAGAGCCCAGTCGATTTCACTCGTTTAAAAAAGCCTATCAGTGCCAAGGCTGGCAAGACAATGCACTTTTATTAGTATAAAATGTAATTATAATACCGTTATGACAATAACTTATAATTATTAGATTAATAATTTAAAAAAAACAATCGATGTAGTTTGTATATTTACGTATTTAACTATTTATCCAGAAATAAATAAAGTCTCATTGGGCCCCTAAAAGTCGCGGGGCCCATAGGCAGTTGCCTACCCTGCCAAGAAGGTAATCCGGGACTGCATATTTCTTAAACAACGACTTATCTACGACTAATCGTGAACGGATGAAGAGGAAAATCAATTCAGCACAATTTAAGAAATAATATTCGTAAAACATGGCGGTCGTAGCACAGCTATATACAACAGTTCGGTACTCGGTCGCCATAACAAAATTAGTCTGGTCACCCAAACGAAAACAAAAAACACCACTTGTATTAATTTTTCATACTATAGACTAAGGTAACTTATGTGTCGCCGGGTGGTGAAAAGTGTGCGTCCAGTCCGGGACTCGAACCCGGGACACCTCGCTTGCAGGGCGAATGCTCTCCCGACTGAGCTAACCGGGCCGCAAAACATATTTTCACCAATCCCGCTTAAGTTCGGTTCCGTGACATTCTCCCCTTCCAAATTGTAATTCGTCCTCGAATTCGAGACACAGAGCAGTGAAATACTGATCCCGACGACCCAACGGGCAGGTTCTTTCGAACCTACGGAGAACTTACAAGCGCCACGGTCCCACGTTGGGCGCCATTGTCACCGGATGGTGAAAAGTGTGCGGCCAGTCCGGGACTCGAACCCGGGACACCTCGCTAACAGAAGAATCATCTTTTCACCATCCCGCTTAAGTTTGATACCGTGACAAAATAAACATTATACACCACTGTGATGACTTTTTTTATACCAAACCCTGTGGACTAAGGTAACATGTGTCGCGTTCTGAGAAAACTGGGCAAAATGCATGTGCGTAAAGTGTCGTCCCAGATTAGCCGGTGCAGTTCGCAAAGGCTAATCCGGGACGACACTTTCCGCCTAAACTGGATTTTCGCTAAGAAGAGACATCATTTAAACGAAAAATTCCATAAAAGCGGACATTGTCGTCCCTGATTAGCCTGCTCGGACTGCACAGGCTAATCTGGGATGACAATTTACGCACATGCATTTTGTCCAGTTTTCTCAGAACACGACACACATATGTACGCATCAGAGGTTTATTTTCGAGAGTGATGCGTTGCCGTTGTTTATGTTTGGTGAAAATGTTTGTGCATTGGTTTCGTGTTTATCTACGATATGTTCAGTGAGTTCATGTGTTGTATTGATCAAAGGTACAACTGTACAATTTTTGAGGATTCATTTGGATTAAAAACCTTGTTCGATCATGTGCCCTATTATTTTTTACAATCACTTTCATGTTTTCCTTCTGCCTTTTGAACATCAGAGGTTGAAACTAATCCCTCATATTTTACCGAAGGTATGTAATTTAACTAATTTTAAAAGAATAATCATGAACATACTTAATTGATTTAAGATCTAAACTATTATTTTAAAGAATGTTTAATACACTCTGGAGTATACAAATAATAAATTGTTATATTGTTAGATGTTGTGTCATATAAATTGTACGTATACAATAATATGTATCTCCTTTTATTACTTTCAATCCGATGCTTCACCCCAACTAGTTGACCCATTGCTTTGCACGAACACTGAAGTATTTAAAATAGCCTCGCTCTGTTAAAAGGGGTTTGAATGCATGTGCGTTAGGTGTTATCCCAGAAAAGCCTGTGAAATCCGCACAGGCTTATCAGAAACGACACTTCCTCTTAACTGGATTTTTTGCTAAGAAGAGACTTTCTTAAAAAAAACATATCTTCAACGCGGAAAGTGTCGTCTCTGATTAGCCTGTTCGGACTTATCTGGGACGACACTTTACGCACGGGTACTAAACCCCATTTCCACAGAGCGAGGCTCAATTAAGTTTTTTTCAGATTTTCCACAAATAGTTGTAAATAAACTGGTACACATTCTCATCGATTTTAGTTCACAATTATGTATGAAACCATACAGCTTGACTTTTGTATTTTCATTCTACCAGTGCCTCTTGTTTACCTTTTGTATTGTTGTATAAATAGACTTGTAACTGTATACCTATATGTGGCGTGTTCTGAGAAAACTGGGCGAAATGCTTGTGCGTAAATTGTCATCCATGGAATTTTTCGTATGAATGATGTCTTTTCTAAGCGAAAATCCAATTTAGGCGGAAAGTTTCGTCCCCGATTATCCTGTGCGGACTGCACATGCTAATCTGGGATGAAACTTCACGCACATGCGTTTTGTCCAGTTTTCTCAGAACACGACACATATGGTGAATACGCTTCATTTCACTTCTGTTCTGGAGGTGTATTTATATAACAAATACCGCGGATTTACCGTTCTTAAAATACAACAGGTCATGTAATATTTCCACGCGAAAGTTAAACAAGTTAAACAAGAAGTGTTCAAACAGAGGTGCGCTGGTTAACTTTTGGGCTGGTGAACCGAAAGTCATCGGTTCGAGCTGCGCTGTTTTATTTTGAAGTTTTTCTCTTTTTCTTAAATGTTAATCCTGTCTATTTTATGATAAATTAAATTAAATTTTAATTATATACTCATTTAATATGCTGTTTGTTTTGTTGTATGCGTCACAGCAATACAAGTTACAAAATCCCCCATTTTCAAGAACTTTCAGTCTCCGTGTTTCAAGCGGTATCGGTATTCAAACACGGTTATTTCATTGCTGCAAAATAGGCATCGATGCAGACCTTTACACATATTTATACACACAATCTTTCACTTTGTGATCACAAATAATTTGGAATATAAACAATTTAAAAAAAAATCTATTCAAAATTAGAGTCTCGAAGTTGGTAAAAACAACTAAGAGGCTTAGCGCTGTCGGTCAAGGTCGAAGTATGGCTGTTCTCTAAGTGAATTTATACATATGTCTTTAAACAATCCGCATCAATAAAGTACGATATTTATCTTGAATTTGGTGCGATTATGCGCGGATTTAAGCGGAAAATCATTACGAATTGTGAAACTGAACGAATAATATCAATACATATACCTAATCAACTCAGGCCTATATGCTTTATATACGTATATTGTTAAACACAATATAATTGTGCGCTAGGACAAAAAGCAAATTTGTATCTTATCAAAACACGTAAACCGTTTTGTATGTACGAATTTGGTTAATCGTAATGGTCAAATAACCGAAATACATAGAGGATATTTGTTGGAATCGGTGGAATATCGATTTTATTTCACGAGTGATCATAGAAAATAATATTTTCAAGAGTGGCGCAGCCACGAGTGAAAATATTATTTTTCTATGATCACGAGTGAACTAAAATCGATATTCCACCGATTCCAACAAATTTTCTTTTTATTATATGCTTTTTTCACCGTTAAATACATTGTTAAATAGTTTAACTGGAGAATTTCTCTGGAATGATGACGTCATTTCGTAAAAAAATGACGTCATTTCACAATAAAGCAGTGAGAAATATCGATATTTTTCACTGTTATTTTTCACCAGTGAAATACCAGTTTTATTTCACTGATATTTCTCTATAAACCACCGGAAAGCATATAATAAATGTAAACATATGAATTAAAATGCATGGCTAGTAGATTATTTTCACCGACAACGGTAAGTAGATTTTCAACAACAACGATAAGGCGTTAACTATTTATTACACTTTGAAATCAAATTTTATCTTTAATCTTTTATTAGCGCTTAGTTTCGGGATGGATTGATTAGCTTGTGCAACAATATATTAATATAGCACTTCTGTTTTTAAGGAGCTATTTATATCCATTACTCAAAGGTACTTTGTATTTTTAAATAGGTTTTCCAATACACCTTTATTTGTTCATGCTATGCAACAATAGTGAATACACCTTTAAGGAATGCAAGAATGCTCATATTTAAGATGTAGTACATTTTAACACAATACATGATTTTATTTCATGTTAGACCACTTAACCTGGAATGACGTTGAGAAATTTGCAATCGCGTGAGATTGTTATTTCTTATAGGTGGATATATTGACAAATTCGAACGTATGCGCATTAGAACGCGTGTGTCCCTTCATCCTAACATTGTAAAATAAAACATAAGCCTTTCAGTATATGGTATCTATTTCTCATTAAAATTCCCTGTTGCCAATTCTAACGCAAATGTTGTTGAATTTAAATCGTTTGATGGTTGTTTGAAAAACATTTCGATGTAATGAAAAATATAGTAAATGACCATTTATTTTCAAATGCTGGTTACGACATTTGACACAAACACTTATGTGCAAATTGTAACTTGAACACACATATGACTGGCCGTGGTATTTAAGGTAACGAATAGTTATTTCAATCACTTCAGGGACATAAATTGGTGAGCACATATGTTCAATACGATTGGTCGTTTGACACCGTTTCGGTTTCGTTCTGTGCATGGAATTGGTTTTGGCTTCATACAATATTGTATCCATGCCTTTAAGAAATCGTCGATTGTCACAAAGTAATGTTTTTCAACGCTGGAACATTAAACAAAGATAACCACAAATATGTCCTTTTAAAAAAGGAAAATTGCATTGTGACATCGATTTGCACCAAATATATAAACTACAAAACTATAGATTTTCGGCAACCGGATTAATGGCACACTCATGTCATAGAAATCTTGTTAGAACCTTTCAAATAAATTCATTCAAAAGAAGAGAAACTGAACATAATTTTTCTCTAAAAGATGCAATTACAGCCTTCATTCCAAACGACCTATTTTGACAAACGGATGTATGCGACCCATTGCAATGTTGCAGCACGTGTTGGCCTGATTAGTTTCTTGTCGCATGTTAACAAATTCATTGCTTACTCAACAACATTCGCTACATACACAGAACAGTACAACTTATCAATACGTTTTGTAAATAAAAGTCGCTGAAACATATATGTGAATCTTAAACTTCTACAGAGGCGGTCAGGAATTTTGTATGAGAGAGACGTGAACATTTGTGTTCGACACATTTAATTTAAAAATTGCAAACAAATAAATATATAATATGGAAAATGACCAAATAATTTAATGCAAACAGAGATGAAAAAATATTGAAAGAAAACACATTTAAGAAATATACAAAAAGAAAAAAAAAATCAGTGTGTGTAGACACAAAAGTAGTTTTTGTAAAATGTTGTGCAAAACACTACAACAATCATGAAATTTAAAATATAAGTTTGTGAAACAATAACATTTAACAATTCCATTCACTGTCAAGGGATCCTAAATTAATTTTGATGTTTTTCTCTGGTAATCATATTCATACTTTGTGTATTTCCTGTGAAAATGAATATAATCAATCATTAGTAATTTTCATTTTATTAAAAAGACTGTTTGTTCAAATTATCATGTGAATTAATCTTTATCGGAACCACTGAATTTTTACATCATTGGTTATTAAAAAGGGTAGCTTAAATATGCAATTCCATTCTTTTTCATTAATTATGGTATTGAATGTATACCATTTTGCTTTAAATGATGGTTGTTTTGAATGGCGTATAGTCTTTTGCACCAGCCACTTTTTTCAGTATAAGTTGTAATAATTGAGGCAAATCCGGTTTAACAAATTGTTGGTAGGGCAAGATATACACTATTATGTTTTTCAAATCATCTATTGTTCTTGTCACACCTGAATTATAATTCATGCAATTTATGCTAAACTTGTAACTTATATTTAATAAATCAACAGAAATAGGGGCGTTAACATTTGGTCATTAAGTTTTCTGTGGCGTCGTGTACTCCACAATCAGTAGCAGTTATATTATTGCGTTGTTATAAAGTACAGCTACGTTTCAATACCACCAATCTCTATAATAATACAGTTCATTCATATAATATATTCAAAAGTGTTGTGTAAATGTCAGACAACATATTTTCATTCGGGTCAGTTATTCTGAAAAAGTAGAAACATGGTTCGAATTGGTCCATCAAACCTTTGTATTTTTTTAAAGGAAAGCGATTTCAATAATTCAATACCTGTGTTTCATTTAGGTATATCAATATATAACTAACCTTCAGTATAATTCACCAGACAATACAAAGTTTCTTTGCTATTGAACATGTGAAACAATAGAACTAACTAGCAAATAATAACTTGTGTTGACTTGGTATGGTTATATTAAACAAATTGTTCAATTCAATTCTTGCGATATAGGACCGCACACGTATGAGTAGTAATTATTCCCGCCTAAAAGTATATTTCACGCTCAAACGGATTTACTTTCAAAATTACTGCCAAGTAAACTGACACTTTACCGTAACACCCACGAAATCGACGCGAGTAGTGTTCGGAATGTTCTAGTTTTGGACTACCGCAGAAAATTCATTCTTCTAGACAGGCAAAACTGTATTATAGAGAGTACGCGAATGAGGAAATGTAAAACAATTGCGATATGATCCCTGTGTGAATGTACCTTTTAAAATTATACAAATTAAATAGAAAATGTAATTTAGCTATACCGTTTTTAAGGAAGTGTTTACCAGCGTCAATAATGAATGAAATACTGTTCTTTTTAAAGTGCAGACGATATCATAATATCACATATGAATAGCCTAGTACGCAATTAGTCCATTTCTAGACCTAGATTCCGAATATTTTATTATTCTTTTATGTTTATATTGTAAAGCACCATCTATGGTAGATTGTTATGCACCAAATACCCATAGAAGAATGAGTTATCAGAAAAATAAGTCTTTTCTATCGTACAGCACACTAACATCGATATTAAATAATAACACTTGAATGGAACATTTAGTATTGTCGAACATTTTAAGGGTAATAATGCCAGTCAAGAACACTTGAGCACGATCTGTTTGATTGTATATGGATCCGTTTAATTATCCCGTGATATCAATCGAATACCAAAGGACACATCCATCTTGAAATGGTGTTTGCCGTTTAAACTGCTAATTAGTGTTGCATGACAATTACTAAAGGTACTATTCATGATGTACAAACGTATTCCCTCAATATAAATGTGAGCACACATATGAACATTAAATTGGTAACATAAAATATGTTTGAAAACGGTTTAAAATATTCCTTTTTTATATTTAACACCAAAGCATAAGCCATAATTTCCCTGGCTAAACATCGCAATTTACATTTAACGCAACATTATTGGAAAATAACGCTACTTATTTAATATTATATTAATATTCGGCATCGTGGGTGAGTGTTTATATTCAAGATATGACAACAAGAACACATAGGCCATATACAAACATTCCATGCAATAACCTTCCATTTCAACCAGCCTTTCAACTCCGGATGTGGTCTGGTAACATAGATGTTTGTAGATATAAAATGCACGATTTTATTTTGTTGTGACACAAAAAATTCCATTTTAATTTCCCGCAAATATATCTATTCATACGACACAAGAACACTAGAATGGTACCATGTAAGTGTTCATGCTTCGTATGAGTTGATATCAATGCTGGAAATTAAAAAATTCAGTCATCTGAGCCAGAAGTATTTTTATATTTCACTATTGTAGGCAAGAAGCTTTATGTAAGTTTTGTTGCTGAAATAAATGTTGTAGGTGTTATTGTTTGCCAATTGAAAAGTGGTCTCAGTGCGAAATGTAAGTTTTTCTATTTCAATACTGTTAAACCACCTACCGAAATGTGATCTAAGACTTGTTATGTATATAAACATAGTGTCGTTGATGCGTATGAGTTCATTAATCTGGTGACAAGTAATGCGATTCTTGGAATGAATGAGTGAATTTTCAACACAGATTAATGACATCTTTTATAAAAGAAATATTGGCATAATAAAGGTTTGACACTTGAGCGTTTTTGTCAACACTTCAACGTACGTGATGTAAATGAAATGTGATCAGTTTGTTGACGTTGTTCCACAGCTGCATATAGGAACACTTTTAGAAACGTATTACAGTGCCAATCTTAATAAGGAAGGTTTCATACATTGCTGTTTTCGTCAACACTTCTTTCAAACGGAATGTACATGAAATTTGATCCGATTGAAAAAGTTGTTTCACATATGTTAAAGCATATATATGATTCCGTATGATGAAAGAAAATGTCCTTCATGCAATGTTTTTGAAGATGAAAACCACTTTGTTATGGATTGTACATAATATATACTGATGTCAGAAAAGCCTATTTAAAACCATGTTATTACGTTAGACCATATATGTTAAAGTTTATAAATTTATTGACCTTTCAAAATAGAAATATTGCTATAAACAAATTAGCTATGTATAGTAATAAAGCATGGGGAATAAGAAATAATTATACTACATATTACGATAAGGGTAGGATTTTTGGTATATATGTATGCACCGACTCTCGCTGTATATTGCCATCTCTAAAATACCCAATATTTTGTATCTTTTTTGACAATGTACCGATTGATTTTTTATGTTTATAATTTGAAAGACCCGTGAATTTGTTTAATGTACTCTTTTGACATGTCATGTATACTTATGGACTTATTGTGTACTGTATTATCAAATAAGCTAAAACTAAACTATATGAACACTTTTAACCACCATTGGTGGAAATCTTAATTATGAACGTTTAATACATAAGCGTTTTCGTCAACACGTCTTTCAAACGTAATATACATGATATTTGATCTGACTGAAAATGTTGCTTCACAGCTGTTTCAGCATATACGAACACTATTTCGAATTTATTACATAGGGCAATCTGAAATATGGTTTTATACTACGGCGTTTTTTTGTCGAACAGAATTACATGCAATCATATTTAGTGTGCAGGGTTCCAATGTTACCTTTATATTTAATTTCATCATAACTGGTTGTTGATTGTTCGTATTAATGGTATGTAATTCATGACCTTGCAGGGCGAGGCCGACTCCTCGAGGCCGGAACCGAGCACAATGTGCTCGGCCTTACAATTACGATGTGCTTTCCAATGGCAAGTTACACATAATAACAACGAATAATTATTGTATTAGGAGTAATAAATTGATAAGGTTTGACTGCGCAGATTCAATATCATTAATTTAAAATCAAATTGCGACACTAATGCATTCATAATAATTTGTTATCTCCATCATATCACATCGTTTCACTTCAATAACTGATAATAAATCTATTGAATGCAACTGTGTGTTTGGATATCATGACACGAATCTCAAGTGCACAATTATTCGTAACTAATGATCATTATCATGCAAAACAAATAAACATGTTTCTCTTTTTGCCCTTGCAAACCGTTGTCTGTGATTATAACGATATGCTGCGTTCTCAAATACGTGAGTGATCTAGCTTTTTAAGTGAATACATTTTCAGTTATTCCACACAATTCCTGCGTTATTGTACTTGATTTATTCCGTTCGATGATCGATTGATCACAACTTAAACACATAGAGTTTCTTTCAATTCATCTGAAAGATTAATTGATTCGTTAGTACACATGGATTCTGCAGGTAATCATATGAATATAATCAATTTTCATCGTAATCATATTTTTGATTGTAACTACATAATGTGCACATTAAAGCATTTGTTTTAAATCCCAAATTCGCATGATTGAAGTGTTCGAAGCGAAAGCAACTTTAGCATAAGTGCAAAGAAGGTTTGAAATTACACAATCTCAAGATAAAAGTTGGGTTTTACACAAGAGCGTTTTCGTCAACGGATATGCATAATGTTCATGCTATGTGATCAGTTTGTTTGAAAGAGCTTTTCTGATAATCGCGTCGTTTTGATACATCTTGTGCAAAAATCGTGTACGAAGCGGTAGTAGTTAAACTGTTTTGTTCTGTTTACGATCTAATCTATGTAATGATAAAACATTATGTATATGTTTTTAAATAATCGCTTATTCGCCTATTATATAAGGTATTATGCATACATGATTTTTAAAAATTAACGCTGCTGTACAAATTCACAATTTCACATGATATTGCACAGTTAAACAGTTCAAATTCGATTTTGTTTACAAGTACTGCATAAATGAATAAAATGCTGCTAGATTAACCAATTACATTGACAATTTACCATTACGATTGATATAGTATATTGCCAGTTTTAACAGCGTAAATGCACCATCAATACTTTCTATTCCCAATACATCTATGATTCATTTATGATCATGGGAAATATCCGTCATAGCAAACCTTTCAAACGCAACTGACACATGTTTAGACTGTTAATTTAATTTTAATAACACAAGGGGAATCGTATAATGGTATGCATGGACAACACAACCGATGTGATCTCTATTTGTTAATACAATATTCCAGTTGTTCATCTTTAATTCATTTGACTCAAATGAGCGTTTCCCCATATTTGAGCCATATACAAATCTTTGGTGACACATTTTCATACGTTTTCATACCTAATTGGCGGGATAACGACATCTTTCGGATTGGCTAATTATCTTTTCAGCTATGACAAAAATTAATAGATTAAATAAAGATAAATATATGTGTATGAATATTTATTTATAGAAAATACAGCTTGCCAATATCGTTTACGTATAACATCTAATGCGAAGTCCCGATACATGCATGCACTGTCAACATCGTTTCTTTTACATCAACACGACTTATTCAACAGTATAGTTTAGTATATATACAATGAGGTTAATGTACTCTTCTTTCATAAATCTCACATTTATAGTTTGTTGAAGGAATCATTTAATTGTAATTTCGTCCCGTCTTAATAAGTTTTGTTTTATAAAAATGTTTAATCGTTCCAATTCGACCTTTGTATTTATTCAATGATTTATTGGTTCAGCAAAGTATTATGAAACTTAATTTACCATACAGCGAGATAATTATACATACATATTCTCAGCTAATATTATTTTGTCATAAAATAATCTTAAAAGTGACACAAATGGAAGCTCGCATAACTTGACTACAACTTGCAATAATCAACCTGATAATTGATCTCACGATCTCTATTAATAGCTTGTTTCTGTTGTATAGGCACAAGCTGACTGTATGCAAAAAATCTTTTGAAAACACTTATTGATATTCCTTATTAAATGATCGTGTTTGAAGGACAGTGGTCGTTTATCAGAACTCTTCCATCAGTTTCGTTTTTATGAATGTTGCAATCACTTTGCAACATATTTTTTTAATGTGTTACTGTAGTAATGCTTTATGTTATATGTTTTATATTATACACGTGTTCTTGCTTCGTGTTCGAGGTAGTATTTTTGAGCATATATGATTATTTATATAATGACAATTCGTATAGCAACTCATTTGACTCTTTTTATTGCTCTGGTTTGGTTTTCATATTAAAACGAAGCTTTTGAGTCAGGTGTCTGCTTACATGGAGCAGGGAATCATGCAGTATGTGAAAAAAATACCAAATCTCTTTCTGATTTCTCCGTCGACAATTATGTATGAATTTCTTGTTTATTTACTAGTTATTGAGCAACAACCGCCGTCTGTTCGAAGTAAATGTTTGATTGCATGATCTAATTCACATTCCATTGTTTCACACTCTTTTCTCTGCATATATATTATCACTTAATGCTATACTTTTATGAAATAATAACGTTCAAAAAGTCATACCCAGATACGCTAGTTAAGAGTCGATATCGGTAACATTAATCACTAAACTCTTTGAAAAGAATGTCCAAAAAAATCAGTGTGAAGGGCCTTGTTTACGGGTCCCATGACGCACATTTATGTCCCTACATTATCGGGTCGTATTCTCCTTATTCCAGATCATTGTGACATTTTTTTGTCATGATTGCGTTTAAACCTTTTCCGCACGTAGGCATAGAGCAACACAATTAGAACGTTAGTTATGGCGGTTAAAGGATTGTCATATGTACAAAATTGTGTGTCCTAGCATAGTATGCTAACACATGCGTAATTGCTATGATACATGTTATTTTAGATAAGTTTGTATAACACAGAAATAAGGGTATCACGTTTAAACGTTTAAACGGTCGCGTTTCGTGTTTTGCTAAAAAACGTTTACAAAAAAGTAAACGTTAAAACGACAGTCAATATCAATATAATAAATATGATTGGGTGCAAATAACGTAGCCGACTAGCCTTTCAAAGTATATCGATGACAAACTGCGAAATCCGAGTTCTTGCGGTAAATCCGGGCACTACCGAATCCGACAGTTATTTATTTCTGATTGGTTAGCGGATGGCACGGACATGAGCGAAAACTAATGGAAAATCTTCGCTACTTTCCAAAAATCTTACAACTTGGATAAAAACAGTGCATATACCGCAATCTCAAAATATTTTAAGTTATTGATTAGCAAAGTAACGCACTGCGGTAGCATGTTGAAAAGCAATATTTGAACCAAATTATATATTGATTACGTTTTTGCTAGTTAACTGGTTTATCATTTTCTGCAGTCAAACGATATGCACATTGTATTTCATGTGCAAAATACCTTCATTTATTTTCACAGTGTCGTTTTTGGATACAGTATTTTTCGGCGATTGAACATTATTTTCGCTGTTGTTTCAATTGTTTTTATAGAATGACGAATACAGATGTGGTGATACGGATGGTCTGGTTTATACTATTTTATGGTTTTAATAAGACGTCATTTCGCGAATGGGATATACACTGAATATAACTTCCGGAAATAATATATACTTTCAGTTTGGAAATGTGATGGTACTGATGCCTTTAAAACGGACATTGGGATACCGTTTAACGGTAACGTTTCGTTTATTTCATTTCGTTTTAACGTTAAGAAAAATCTGTTAACGTGATACCTTACAAAGAAAGTGCATAACCCCTACATAAACACATCATTAAAAATAAAATATCAAGAGACGTTTGAAACAAAATCCATCGTTATAAATCAGAATCACTACACTGTACACGTGTTAATTTACAATAAGTAAATATATTCCGTTTTAACAATGAAAACAATTAAAACCACCACCGCTCATATTGTTTCAAAACAAGCGGCATTCAAATTTTATTTTAAGTTGGTACATGTGTAACAAAGAAACATTAGCTATGAAAATCTATTAACCGACATTTACAATAATAACAACAATAACATGCATATTTTAAACAAAACATTAGCATTACATGATACATAATCAAGCCTATAGACTATTAAGACATGAGGTATTTAAAAACAAATATATTCAAACAGAGACACAATTGAAAGAACTGGCAGACTACAAACATCACACATATAATTGGAAGATCAAATAAATTAAATTAAAATTTGTGTGGAAGTTGCTGATCTTGCTAGGTCTAAAAACTGCAAAACAACGAAATACATAAGAAACTGAAAAAGGAAAATAAGCACAAAACTGCGACAAGTAAGAAAAGTCTAAAAACATATATACCCAACAAAAGGACTCACGCTCTTAGGGTAATATAGATTGGGGAATGGATGAAAACTACTCTAAAAACAAAGCAAACAGAAGAAAACAAGGGAAATGCAAGCAAATATAAATAAAGATCAGTAACTAATTAAACTAAACGCAACAAAAGTACAACTACATAAATAAGGCTAATAAGGTTAATGTTTGTTGGCACACATTTATCGTTAATGAGAGTGTCCCGTGTGTACATCTTATGATACTATTTTCATTGAAAGTAATTACCCTAGACCCATTAAAGAAAAAAATACATTTGAAAAATACTAATCTTGCGAAGTTTATAAAAACAAGAACCTCTGCAGTATTACAATTCTTTCGTAAAGTATTGATTCTGTCGCATTTGTTCACATACCTTAATAGACCAAGTTTGTGAATAATAATTGTAAATAAATAATTACACGTATTACACTCAGGTTTAATTAATTAATTTAATTATTACGTTTGAAAGAGTGTTCATTTCCCAATACTGTAACATATTCTGTACCAAAACACGTTAACAATAATAGCATTTTTAGAACAACAAAGGGAAACAGGAAACACGCTTTGAAATTAACACTGTAAATATTATTCATGTTTTTTGTTGTGTGTTGCGTGTTAAATAATATAACAAACAAAAAACACCAATCATAATAATATTAATAATAAAAATAATAATAATATATTTATGTACCTACTATGCAAAATTGAAACAATCGTCAACGAATAACATTTGTTTATAATTAAAACACATATCACTATTTGCTATCCATTGTAAGTTGTTATTTGTGTTGTAACAAAATGCATAATGTTTCATTAAATAGAGATGTTTAATTGTGGAGTGATGTTTAAATTATAATCCAGGTGATATATTGACATTTATGTTAAAAGAAAGTCATGGCAAGTGTTTTGAAAATCTGCTTGTACTTATATATAAATCATCTCCGAGATTATCGTTGCAAATCGTTTCTGTAGTCTCAATATAATATTTATGTCGCAAGTTGTTGCCTTTTGTCATTTACATACCCTCAGTTGAAAACAGATGTAGAATACGCATTATAAAACATACATTTCATTTTATGAGTAAAAATATATTATATGCGCATTAAAAGTAATATTTTGTAGAAAACGTTGTGTGTGGTGTGTCCAGTGGTTTAATGCTGTATCTAGTGCTTTGTATTGTGACTTTTGCTTTTTGTACTGTGTTAAGTGGTTTTGTGCTGTGTCTAGTGCGTTTTACTGTCACTAGTGCTTGTTGTGCTGTGTCTATTGCTTTTTAATGTGTGTTTATATTGCTTTATGGTGTGTTTTGTGCTTTTGTGCAGTATCTGACTGTTTTGCCATTGGTCACTTGCCATAAATATTATAACTTATGCCATACAAAACAGATTTCTCCCTTGCTGGTGAGGCTGAAGTTCCACAGTATTCATATCTGAAAGTTGCGGATCTATTAACGAACGAATTCACGTTTGGGAAGCCATTGTGCGTGGTTGAAATGACAGGTCACATCTAAATTAAGTCAAACCTTGTAATTTTAAACGCAACATTGTTTTATTTGTTTCCAGCGCTATACGCATTATCGAGAAATGTTTGCGTTTTTGAGCAAGTCTTCGAGTGTAGTGTTAAACAGTTCGACATATTGTTAACAATACACTCGAAGACTCGCTCAAAAACGCAAACATTTCTCGGTAATGCGTATAGCGCTGGCAACAAATAAAAAAAAATATTAAAGAGAGACATGCGATAAAAATAAACACTTGGAAATGTGTGTATCTTATTTAATTCATGTAACCTGATGGTAAATTTAAAAACTGGAACGTCACGACCGATAAGATATGTCTAAAGGGTGACTAAATTTGTTTATAAATTAAACGTGTCAACATATAAACACCATAAGGGTTAAGATAGCGTTTGAAAAAGCGATTGTCAATAATATGTTTTCGAATTTGATAGATCTACATTTTAGTGGGTACGTGATGTTATAACAAAAACTACTTCTAACACTATAACTGCATTTCACACAAACAGCATACTTGCTATAAACAAGTGAAAACTGGTTGAATTCTTATTCCAGTATATTCGATTTTTCTGTTAGTTGAAAAACAAGATTTGACAATCTCTGTTAAGTTTTATTAATCTTCCAATCTTTGACGGAATATTTTTAAAGAAGCTTTTAATAATAAAGTTTTACAAAACTGTAACCATTATTTACATTTTACATATTACCAGCAAATAACAGTAATTCGCATTGGTTGCGGAGCAATATAGACGATGTGGAATATTTTATATGCAATAACCTAGCTTCCTCGGTGATAAATAGACAGGCTCATTATTAACATTTCACTTTTACGAATCAGTTTCATGCATTGGACGGACCTATAAAACGTCCTTTGCAAAGAGAAATCATTGTCTTGACGATAAAACTAACAACATTAAATGCAATCTTGCCAAAATTAGATGATTATCGAAATATTTCTAAAGCAAGTAACATAGAAATGACGTAGATGTTAACTTGTACGACATGAAAATACCACTAACTAATACACTTTTAACATGCCTAATACGTAGGCGTTAACATCTTATTGCATGGCAGTGTCAAGTGACCCGATGAACCGTAGATATATGCCTTAACTCTACATCTTAACTTGAGATTTCAAGATATATTTGAACTGTTTTGTATGCTTGACATTTAAATGCTATTTCTACTTATTACTTTGTTTTGATATTTTGTTCTTAGATTCTACTATTTACTATTAACGTTTCGATTACACCATAAATTGTTTTGTAATATTACCAGAAATGTACAAAGTATGGCGCCTGTAATTCCTATATTATTATTGTTGTTTTGCAAGTTGCCATTTTGATTTTCCAGTGCCATAACTGGTAATATGTAGTTATCGGGACGAAAACGCTGAAACATATCATATACAATAGCCTTTTGCGATATTTGAATATGGTCCTCAGTGCAAAAGATGCTACATGTAATGCATTTTCCACCAGTCATTTAGACTGTTGCATGTGTTTCGAGAAATAAACTTGTTATTTGCAAGCCACGTATTATCAGAAATACTAAGGAAAAACATTAGAAATATTTACAATGATTCCCCAAGTAGACAGATCATATTACGTATAAGCTACTCTTCGTATGTTGGGCATTATCCTTAATAATATTGCATGTATACTATATTATTTATAGCCGCAGGGTGATACGTGTGGTTTAGGTGTCAATCTGTAACTCATCTTTCTTATGTTGTTAATGCAGATAGCAATAACAAACACGTTCTGCTGCATTAAGATTACAATGACCTACCAGCAGACTCAGTGCCACATACAGCTATCACAACATAAATTATCGTAAAGACTAATTAAAGAAACGTAATATTTTACTAAAGTTACTTGTTGCACAGGCAATGCTTTCAATGATGAAATACACATTAATGCAGCTATAACTTTGCTAGTGTTGTTTGCACACATCGATAATTGTACAGAACGCGGCAATGCCTGCATGTTTTGATGCAATGGTTAATGTTTTTGTTTTAACACATTAATTTTATATAGCGCCCTTTTCATACATACATGTATGTGCATTCAGAGGCGGTTAACATGTTTTCCCTGTTCACTGGGTCATAAGTCGTCCGTTAACATCTTGGCGCAGTATGCAGCCACGGCAGATTGGCTTATTTCTCTCACGGGAACCCATTTATACACCTGGGTCGAGAGGAGCAGATTTGGGATAATTTTTTTGCTCGGATAATTCCAATGGTCAGGGCGGTATTCGAACCAGGAACCTCTCGATCTCTAAGCCAGCGTGCTACAATTAGACCACTGCTCCAAATGTTCAATCTTGATTGCGCTTCAAACATATATTAGTGTTTAAGAACGTGTTAAAATTGTTTTTTAAGACACGATGACTGAGAATAAACCACTCAGAAACAATTTGTTTCATGATCGATGTTCCACATACTTGTTCTGACAATAAGAGGACATTTCCTAAAAATATTTAAATGGTATTTGCGGGTTTATACTTCAATATAGCCGTTCTGAAAGCTGATATTTAGTTAGGGTGGATATTTCATTACAAGTCATTAGCAACGACCCACTCGATATTCAACTGGTAAAAGTCAAATATTTGATCATATCAACGAAGCTATTGTCAACAGTGGTTTGATCATTCACAGGCTTTGTTCTTATGTGTGAAGTAATATATCTTCTTTTATATCTAATGATAAAAAATGACATTTCTGCAGTGAAAGAACAGAAGTGAAAATAACACAATTGTTCTTTTAACCGGTGAAAAGAACAAATTTTCGGAATTCCTTTTTCTATTTTTAGATTATCATATCAAGATGAACTTCCCTTGTTTATATCATTGTTTATATTTTTTCAATGATCACGAGTGAAATAAAATCGATATTCCACCATATCCAACACATTTTCTTTTCATTTTATGCTTTTTTTACCGTTTATTTACATTGTAAAAGAGTTTGACTGAAGAGTTTCCCTAGAATAATGACGTCATTTCGTCAACAAAATGACGTCATTTCAATGTATTGAGGCACGCCACGGGAGAGAGGGTCACTTTATAGCAAAAGGGAAATTAGTATTAATTCTTTTATTGAAAAAGGGGCCTAAAGGAAACAGAAAATTTGTTCATGTCTGTGTAAGATCGTTTGTCATTTCACTCGTGATCAAAGAAAAATAATATTTTCACTCGTGGCTGCGCCACTCGTGAAAATATATTTTCTATGATCACTCGTGAAATAACAAACGATCTTACACTGACATGAACAAATATTCTCTATATCTTAAACGTTCCAATAGGCAAACAGGTTTTCACATCAAAGAAGTAGATAACCAAAGGAAACTACGTATTTAAAAAATGAATCGTTATCTCAAGAGGGAATATATTATTGTTTATTTATTTATTCCATCTTTCTTCTGGTACTGTTTACCGCTTACAATGCTTCATTTTATAAAACACAAAGGTCCACTAATCAAAATCTATATTTTAAATAAATAATACACAACATTACATCCGAAACACACCAGAATTTTCATGCTAAGCAAATATGGCTGGCACGTTTGAACGTTGTGTATTCAAACCATTGGTCCTTTTGTTATAATAAAATATACTTATTTTTCACATTTTTACCATATTTTCTTCTCAGGTTGATAAAAACATTTTAAACTTACACAATCAGCATAAGAATGATTGAATGTTTTTACATTTTAACTGTGGTTCAAAATCGTACATTCTTTTTACAAATCACCGTATTTGATTATAACAACACATTTTTACCTTTTCTCCATTATATAAAAGTGATAAATGCAGCCACTAATTGAATGTTTAAATAGTATAGAAAAATATGGTAAATCTCTTTTATAGCAAGCGGTCGCATTGAGGATAATATTGAGCAGAATTAAAAAATATTTTTTTTTATTAACTTTAAGAACTGCTTTTGGCTTCATACCATATTGTGCTCTCGCCTTTAAGAAATTGTCGATCGTCACTAAGTAATGTTTTTCAATGCTGAAACAAACAACATAGATAACCACAAGTATGTCCCTTTAAGAAAATAAAACTACATTGTTACATCGATTTGCACCAAATATATTAACTTTACACAACTATATATTGTAGAAAACTGGATTAATGTCACACGTTTGTCATAAAAATAATGTTTGAACCTTTCATTAAATGAATTCATTCAATAAAAAGAGAATCTGAATTTAATTTTTCTCTCAGGGATGCAATTTAAGCCTTCATTGCAAACGACCTATTTTGACAAAAGGATTTATGCGACCCATTGCGATTGACAGCACGTTTGCGCGTGATACGTGTCTTTTCACATGTAAAATATTTAGTGCTAATCTTTCCTCCACAACATTCGCTACAAACACAGAACATTTCAACTTATCAATACGTTTTCATAAAAGGTTGGCTGAAGTATATATGTGAATCTTCAACATCTTTTGAGGCCGTACACGTCTTAAACGTCTGCATAGGCGGTTGAGTAATTTCGTAGGGAAGGGGGTGTGAAAATTTTGTTTCAACACATTTCATTTCTTAATTGCAAACAAATCAATATATAATATGAAAAATAGCGCAAAACTGTAATGCAATCAGGGATGAAAAACACATATGCAACACATGTAATGTTATTTATATAATTGGAGTCAATGCCAGAAAGAGCATATATGTTAGTAAAGTATCTCTACCGTTATTTTGAAACAACATTTTAGAAATAAATTAAAAGAAATCAAAACACATTTCCAGTGTGTATAGACAAAAAACTAATAGTTGTTAAAAGTTGTAAAACAAACTACAACAATCATTTAATTAAAATGCTTAGTTTTGGAAACAACAGCATTAAACAATTCCCATTTACTGTCGAAGGATTCTAAACTATGTTTTGAAATGGATATTTTCTCAAGTTATAATATTCATACTTTGTGTATTTTGGCTCCTGTTATGCTTGGAATGTATTCATTCGTGTAACACGTGTTTAATTATAGCCTAATAAACAAAATAACATTATGTAAAGCAGACTTTGTTGAATACCCAAGTAGAAAACGTGTAATATTAATGAAAGGAATAGACTTTCCTGGTCACATTTCGTCAATAATTGCTTGAGATATCTGACATTCCCAGAATCAATGTTCTAAATTGTCCTTACTTTGTTTGCAAAATGAACATAATGGATCACCAGTAATTTTCATTTTATTCAGCATACTACTTGTTCCAAGTATGCTGTGAATTAATCCCTCCATCTAATATAATTCACCAAAAATATAAGGTTTTTTAAATATTTAACAGGTGAAACAATAAAACCAACCTTCAAATATTAACTTTTGATGACTTGGTATGATTGTATTAAACAAACTGTTGCATTCAATTATGGGGATATAGAATCTCCAACGTAGGAGTATTAATTAAACCCGCCTTATAACATATTTCACGGTAAAACAGATTTACTTTAAAAATTACTGCCAAGCAAACTGACACTTAACCGTAACACCCATGAAATCGATGTGAGTAGAGTTCGGTCTGTTTTAGTTTTTGACTACCGCGGAAAATGTATTCATCCAGACAGTCATAAGTGTAATATCGAGAGTAAGTGCATGAGGACATTTAGAACAGTTGCAATATGATCCCAGTTTTTATCCTTCTTCTAAAGTTATACAAATTAATTGATGTAATTTTGCTATAACCTTTCATGCATAGCTACCAGCGTCAATAATGAATGAAATACTGCTCTTTTTAAAGTGCATACGATATCATAATATAACATATGTATAGCCTATGCAATTCGTATATTTCTAGACTTAGAGTAAGAATATGTTATTATTCGTTTCGTATCTGTTTATATTCTAAAAGCACCATATATGGTAGTTGTCATTCATCAAAAGCCCATAACACAATGATAAATCACAACGTTAAGTCAATTCTCTCGTACAGAACACTTACATCGATAGTTAAAAATAACTCTTGAATGGAACAATTAGTATAATCGCACATAGAAGGGGAAAAATACGAGTCAAGAACACGTGAGCACGATCTTTGTGATTGTATATTGATCTTTTTAATTATTCCGTGATATCGATCGATTACAAAAGGGCTTATCAATCGAGAAATGGTGTTTGCCGTTGCACATGCATATTAGTATTTCATTATAATTGATAACGAAACCATTCACGAGTATGTACAAATGTATTTCATCAACATAAATTTGAGTACCCGAATGACAAATACATAAAATATGTTTGAAAACGGTTTAGAAATATTTCTCTTTTTCATATTTAACACCAAGGCATTAACTAAATTTCCCTGTCTAAACATCGCAATTTACATAAAGCGCATCTTTATTTAAAAAAACATTATACGTATTAAATAGTATATTAATAGTTGGTATAGTGGGTGAGTGTTTATATTCTTAGATATGTCAACAAGAACACATAGTGTTCGCCACATACAAACACGCCATGCTATAACCTTCCATGCGTAATGTGTCTAGCTCTCCTTAATATATAACATGTTAACATTGAAGAATATATTGCTGAGTTAAAGTATGAACGAGTTTCTGCCCGCAGTAGAGGACTCATCTACCAGTACATAGTCCGTAATTAAAAGCAAGTGATTTTCTCACTTTTTTGACACAGCAAAAAGCAAATACATATCCAAATACAATACAGCAAAAAACACAAATAAAAAATACCTTAATAAAATCAAACAAATAAACGTAAGAAACACTGAATAGGATCACTGTTTTTTACGGTCAATGCAAAACAGTATTGTTTCAAACGTATTAAGTGTATCAAACCGATATTAAATTCTTAAACAATATATAATTGCTTGTTTTCACCATTTGTGTCTATTTTGTTACAGATGAACGATACCGAAATGTACCTTATGACAGCTTTGCTGATATGCGCCCTGGTAGGCAACAGCGCCGAGGCGAAACGAAATTACCACCACAAGCTTGGTAAGCGACAACACGGGATAAACGCACGGGGTTATACCCTCGTCTTTGGCAAGCGAGGGGGTGATGCCGCACAAAACAATTTTGACCCATACATATATACTAACGATCTAGATATAGACGAGAGAGAAACATTGGAAAGTAAGGATGATGACAAAGAATTCGATGATCAACTACATGACCCACTGGCTCTTGCTCTGAACTTGCTCGAACACATGGAAACCCTCTGCGTCCCTTCTTAGAGCGATTTGGCTGAGTATCAGATCCTTGATGAATCCAGTAGGTCATATTATTACTGGCGACCTTAATTTTATTCAAAATAAAAACCTAAGAAATTTACTGCGAATAGGCCCAAAGTATAGACTTCATATTCCAATCGATTTTGATAACCGCGTTGAGGAAATTGAATCATCTTTACATGAACATTGTACAAAATAGTGTAAGAAAGAAAATGCAGAAATTACTGCTCTCAATGAATGGAAAACCAAGGTATTATTTATGGCCATCAATAAGATATCTTTTTATAATAAAAATCCTTTAGTCTTACCACATTTACCTAAATTTAATAAACAAGGTCTCTGTAAATCTCTTAATTCGTCATAGTTCCTGCAGATAAGGCGGCTAATAATGCTATTATAATATGACGAGTGTTTTATGTTCAACGATTTCACAAGAACTATCACAAACTACATCATATTGTGAATACAATAAGCAGCCTAATGAAATTATTTCCGACCATATTGTCAAGTGCATAAATCAAAATGTAAACGTAAATATTGCTAACAAGAAATTGCAATCACTTTACTGGATACCTAAATTACATAAAACGCCATATAAAAGTCGTTTTATCGCTAATTCAGTGTCTTGTACCACTAAGCAATTATCAGTGGACCTTACAGCCGCCTTGAGTGCTATTAGATATCATATAGCCAAGTATTGTAATACAGTTTATGAAAATAGTAATATAAACTTATTTTGGTCAATAAAAAACTCCTTAGAAGCTATTGATCAAATTAAAATGAGAAAATATAAGGTGTCACAAGTATGTGCTTATGATTTTTCTACACTATATACAACGCTTCCTCACATTTTAATAAAATCCAAACTCATTTCACTGATTGTAAAAACATTTGCAAGAAAGAAGTGTTCTTATCTTGCTTTAAACTCTAAAATATCTTTTTTTTCTAATCAGATATTGGATTAATACATCATCTGGACTTGTCTTGACTTTTGTGAAGCACTTACTTTTCTTCTGGATAACTTGTTTGTTGAATGTAATGGTAAAATATTTAAACAAATTATCGGTGTTCCAATGGGTACTTATTGTGCGCCGCTTATTGCTGATCTATTTTTATATTGTTAAGAAAGGGATTTTATGTTAGAATTATCGAAAACTAAACAACTAGATTTGATACAACGTTTTAACCTAACAAGTAGATACATTGATGACATACTGAACTTAGACAATCCATACTTTGAACAATATATTCACAATATCTATCCAAAAGAACTAGTCTTAAATAAATCGTGTCAATCAAATACAGATTCTGCATATTTAGACTAACATCTCATCATTAATTATAATATGATCAAAACAAGTTTGTACGACAAACGGGACGACTATAACTTTGAAATTGTGAATTTTCCTTTCCTAGATGGTAACATCCCTAAAGGTCCTTCCTATNGTATCATGAATATTGCTGGGCCAAGTGTGAGGTTGAGTGCTCTTTAACCGGTTTAAACCGTCAGTGCTTAGCATTGACCGTTCCAAGGCGGTGAGTCCAGCTTTATTCTTCTATGTGTATATGTTGTTTCGTTTTGTGCCGTACTGTACCGTTTTGGCAATTGGTTCCTTGCCATAAATAACGGACCACGAAGGTGTGTATGATAGAAATGCAGTACTGCTGCAGCTTCTGGAATTTCACTTCTGTATATGGTCACCAATGAGCGATCAACGGCATGGGTACACCAAGGATGGTTCTGAATTGGTGGACCGAGACACTCAAATGTACGTCGTCAAGTATAAAACTTGTTATTTAATAAAACGTTATACTGTGCGCTTGAAGAGCAAAATACCAGTGCATTATTAATTCATGATAAAACAGAAACTGACCGAAGATATATTTGTTAAAAATTGAAATGTTTCACTTTCATGATTGATTTGAAAGAAACATATCATAAGGGATAAACTGTCACAAAACAAACTGTGTTCACATTAAAGTGTACACATAGTATTGTATTTAACATTCGATTACTTTACCAAGTATTTTCTACCGGTTGCAATTTATTAAACCTATATACGTTCTTGTTTTTATAAGAATTGTTTAATGAATGTACTTCTTTAAACATGGTGTATTACTCACAAACAATATATCGAAACTGTAAGATACTAATTGTAACTAAGAGTAATAATACGACATCCCAACTGTATACACACATTTCAATGTTTACCTATTAAAAAAAGTATTGCGCCACGAGTGAAAACATATGTTTTCTATGATCACAAGTAAATAAACATCGATATTCCACCAAAGCCAACATTTTTTGCATTTTTTTGTGTTATCCTCACACATGATTTTGTTTCGTATTTCAAGTAAAAAATAGTTCCGGTAAAACAATGTACATTATCGATAATTTTCACTGTTAATTTTCAGTGTTTCAAACAGTGAATTATCAGTTATAATTCACTGATATTTCTCAATAAACCATCGGAAAGCACACAATACATTGTTTTTACTTCCAGTCTTGACCATCGTCAACTGATGAGTGATCCAAGCTGACCGTATCAATGAACTCATTCGTTCTTCCGCCCATACATGGAAGTGACCTTACCTTGGGGACGCGCGTCACCGATGAGCAACAGCGTGTGTTGCAAATGAAAACATTTCATTGGTTAACAATACGTCTAATTAAAACATGTAATCTAATAGTAATGGTTTCTATATTTGCCATAGCGTCCATAGTAACAATATGTGGCAAACAAACAAGAGAAATGTGTCTGTACTGTTCATGATTAATCTGTTGTTGTTTTATGACAAGAGGATCTGTTTTTTTTCTTATGGTAAACATTTTGTTGTTTGGAAAAATATGTGAATTAAATAGTTCTTATGAAATACATTTTGCCTTCAAGACAATGTGTTCGTTACATGAGTGTATCGAATCATTATCCTCAAATTTGACTTCTGATTTATTTATATCGACACGACACAAATGTCATTTCAATGTAATAGTTTTAAGAGAGAACATCACTATTTTAATATGTCAGATACGTTGCTATTTAACAGATCTTTACACACAAATATAATTAACATTTGGTGTAAACATTTCATTAATTAATGTCTTATGTGATAATATGTTTTATTCTTGATAACGGTACAAAACGCTGATGTGTGATGATTTTGTTTAATAATCTAGGTCCATAAAGGTTAAAAAACCTCGGTCATGTTAATTGAATAAAATCAATGACAGTTTTCACTGCGTAGACAAAATCATATAACTACTATTTCGTGTAATTGTTTATTACATGTTTATCTTAAAATAATATTTGGGAACCAGCGTTCTGCTATAGAATAATGACTTATATGTGGAGGATCATCCAATCATCTATTTTGTTAAATCTGGCTTAAATTCAACACAACATGTTTGATGACATGTTGCCCCAAATTGTCTATATATCCGTCTCGTGATTTAATTTGGCAACGAACACGTTATTCAATAAGCCTGTAGGGCGGACCATTTGTTTTTAAAAGAGAACCAACAGAGGATTATCTAGTTTGATAATAAAATTACAATTGTTTTAAAACGATGTTCACTTAAAAGCCATATTTTCAGCGATTTTCGTATGCAACACACCGGAACTGTCTGGCCATGTGATATAAAAATGTCAGAATACCTTAGTGGTTTTGTTATTAACATTCCCATGGTAAATCTCTGTATTATAAAAAAGTGAAAACACATCAAAACAGTGCACACACCATAATTGTATGTCTAGTTTCAAAACTGTTCACTTTGGTAATTCCATTTATTTAATAAAATTATTGGTCTTAAAAGTGAAAATAAATATGACAAATATACTGAAAATTTATCTAAAGAATATTCATACGCATTGTATGGGTCGACTGTTTTCTAAACGTTTTAGAACTTTAAATACTATATTTTAATATTTGTTTTTTCTTCGCACAAGTCATATTGCCGTTATGAACTGCATACAAATCATTTAAAATGATTTTTACAAACAATTAAGCATTCACTGACTTCCAAGATACAAGCCATCATTCTTTTTTTTATCATTGTTTTCCCCCAAAATTATTGAAGAACATAAGTAAATTTGGACGAATTTACTCGCAGCCAGTTCGGGGTGACAGAAAAGTTACGAAATATGGCGATATTAAACGCAATTTAGTACAGGTTTGCATACTTAAATCTATAAACGTCGTTTTTTTTTCAAGCGTTCCGAAATCAAGTATAAGCTTTGTGAATATGAGACCAGTTTGAAGATGATGTGGAGAATGATGTTTCTCAAATTAAAACGGTCTGATCACTTACATATTTGATACAATTTTAACTGTCTTAGCTCTGCTGCTATTACATGTCATAATCAAGCGCTGCAAGTTATCATATAAGGACATTTTTTTTATTTTTTTTTATACCACATTTATATAGCGCCCTTTTCATACTCGAGATGTACGTTCAAAGGCGCTTTGCATTTTTTACCCTGATCACGGGTACCCATTTATACACCTGGGTGGAGAGGAGCAGATGTGGGATAAATTTCTTGCTCAAGGAAATTTCAGTGGTCAGGGCGGGATTCGAACCCGGGACCTCTCGGCCGCTAAGCCAGCGTCCTACCATTAGACCACTGCTCCCACAATGAAACTTTAAGGATACTGTAATAAAAACAATAAAGAATGCGAACTCATTTGCACTTTCTGTATTAAATACTAAATCATGAAGAACTGAAAACAAATATTTAAATGAAACATCGTACATGTGCGATATGTCAGACCTCACGACGTTCATATATTAAACACTCGATCAAAATCTGAATTAATAAAAACACTATGACGATACAAATAATGAAATGCTCATACATCGACATTTAATTCACACCACAAATGCTAAAAATGTATTCGTGAAACAAAATGTATTCGTCAAACAAAATTACGGAAGCAATATATGACATGCTATTAAACGCATTTGCTTATGCTAGTTACGGAATATTGCTGATCAAATGACGTGTTCAGCGAATTGTTTAATTTCTAAAATGGGGCTCCCTAAATTATTCACGAACTTGAGAGAAATATTCGCATATTTGCTCCGTAAATGATGTGTCGCATGAGATTTATATTTGCATGAACAAACATATCAGTTTGCTCTTTTTTCACCGAACTGTATTTAAATCGAAACACTATGACCGAATTAAACATGCATGTGAACTCATATGAAGTTGCAGTGAATTCAAAATAACACAGGAAACCGTGTAATTCAACTAAAACGTCTTTTATCCTTATAACTAGTTCAAATCAACGATTTCGGTTAACAACGAATAAACAGTTGTATACAAGTAAATGTGTATAACAAAATTACACATTGTACATGACTGCCGTTAATTTGTGTTTTGAAGTCTTAAAAGAATATCAACATCTTTGTTTCGCCTTCTTCGATATGCTCGGCAATAAATTAGTGTTTCTTTACATTACCGTATGTTATTGAACTTTTAATATAGTAACTAAAAGGTGTATCTTAGTAAAACACTTGTTATACTTTGTAACATGTACAACAGCACAGAATGTGCATTAGTTTTCGTTGACATTGCTCCATATATATTTTTAATCCATTGCAAAGAGTAACATATTTGTATCAAATATCAATTCAAAAAAAAAATCACATGTGTTTTAATGAATTACTTGTGAGCGTAAATTAATAACATTGACCAACACGCTGAATATTAACTAACACAAATATGTTTTCTGATTAATGATCAATAAATTATATATATAAAAAGGTTGTTCAACTGGAATTTGTATAAGCTGTTTTATGGCACTTATACAAAAATAATGTTATGTTATCACGAGAGTTAATAGGATCCTTAGTATACTTGCTGTTGATTAAGTTGTTTAAACATAACTCCATAAACAAAATAGAAGTATTCCTGTTGGCATATTTAGGTAAACAACATGTTTCATGAGTTATTTTTATACAATACGTTGAATGCAAACTTGCCATTAAGTGTTCTAGAACACTATGGGGTTAAAACAATTACATTTGTCGCAAAATGGTTTAAGCTTACTTACGTGTTATAAAGCCATAACAGCAATTATAGCGTAATTCGAGATAGTATGCTAGTAGTATAACTGTGTATAATTGGAAAGGTATTTTGTTACTTCAAACGCGACATGACACATAACATTAACTGGCGGCATTTTAGTGCCTATTAGTTTAAACTAGGCCATAAAATAAATGTGTAAACATTCTCAAAGCAAATACCACAGTATTTTACTTGCTACACATTACATCGTTTATATAATTTAGAAGCATTACACGAAGAAAGCATAATTGGCCGTCAATAAAGCATGTCTTTGAAACGTGAAACAATAACAATATCATTTACATTATGAAAATATGTACCTCTATAATGATTTTATGACATAATTGTTACTCGAAGATACTGTCGAATATTATATTATGTTTTTGGAGTGTGTGTAATGACGCGGAAAAATTAATGTACTGGGAAGAAAGGGGGATACACCATTACGTTTACACAATTGAGTTGCTAGTCTGTGAAATTCACCCTTTACCACTCAGATACGTATTTTGACAGGTTTGTAGTCCTTTAGAAAATCAGATCAATTTTTTTAACTGTCATAGTAGCAATTACGTAATGATTTTCTTAATGGGCTTAATAGAAACTTGCCCTTGTTTCCACACGGATCCTATAGGAAATTACTGTGGTTGTGCGTAAGAAAGCGTAAAACAATTTGATCAAATTTTGTAAAAACACAATTATAAAATTGTACAGCAATTAAAGTGTCCTCCATGTTATATATCGGACATTGATTGTAGAAAGATAGAGATAAGATTTCTACTGTGATAGCAACCAATCTGTCACTTCAACATGACGCCTGCGTGCTGACAACTATGCGCGTTGGTCACGTGGCCAAGCGATAGAGACAATATAGGAATAATTTAACTCCGGAATCCATTCCATCGATCAACATAACTTTCTGCCATATTAAATTAAAAAAAAATGGCATAAACGATTGTTCTTTTACTAGCAAACGATGGTTCTATTACAAAACCATACATAACATGCCATTAGCATTAGACCATTGTAAATTGCCTCTCATAATAATGGTATTTTTAAAACAACGTTTTAACGGTTGCAAAGATGCTTCCTTAATTATTCATGAAATTTCCAGAAATATTTGAGTTTTGCATCTGCAGTTAGAGTGACATTACAGACAAACAGATGTCATTAACAATCATATGCTTTAATATTGACTAATTTAATAAGGAAACACTATTTGGTCAAATTTGACATCATTTTCAACATAAACTATACATTATTAGAGACCAACACAGAGAATGATTTGTATGATTTGTATACAACAAGAATGTGAAGTAACTGTTAGATTCGTTGTATAAGACCAACAAAGTGAAAACTTGATATTCAACCAGTCTTTATAAAGAGAAAAAACATTTTATCATAAAAACACAAATGTATCTAAAACCATTTTGAATAAAAAAAAAACACGTTGTGCTAAGTTATGAAGGCATGTTCAATATATCAATTGTATATTTGTGTTCCCCTCTTAATCAAATCGCAGTTTGAATATTAAATAAATCATATAAAGAAATACGTGTTCTACATTTGTATTGGTACATGTTTTTAATGAGATTTCACTTCATCCAGATTCGAAACTTTCGAAGTAATCAGATGTCATGTTGAAGTTTGTTTTAGACATAAATCATTTTGAAAGTAGAAAGTTGTCATATGTCGAATTGAAATTCACAATGATTCATTAACATATGTACACACAAGAAGAATATACAAAACAAATGAAACTATATATACTAGTTTACATATTTATAAGTTTTACGAGGCGATTTGATTCGTTACCTTGCTACAGAACGACCATCTACCTGTTTCCTTCTTTTGCACCAAACAAGTCTTTGAAAACTTCTTTTATTTTCTTCCAAAACCCTTTCCACTCCCTCCTACACCTTTCAAATGTCAACCTATTACTTGTTTTTCACAAATGAAACTAAACTCGGATTTCGTTTTTGTTTTGTTAAATCATTTAAAATCCAAATATCTCAGTCTGACAACATGAAACTGTATTTGTATAGGGAGAAGAACTATATAAGACCTTGTATACCGTTCTAATTCAGTTCGAACATGTACTTTTTATAACTGCTGTAGGACATTATTATATGTAAATCATTGTATATTGTTTGAAATAAATATGTTTAAACTAAACTACAGACTGTATATATAATTGTATACCTAAGCTTCTTCATGAACAAATATCATCATGAATATATGATATTTGATCGCTGATATACGATATTTGATTGACTGAGAAGTAATTGTAGACAGGGAATCATAAATGGTTTCCGGATCGTAAGACCACCGTACACATATAAGTTTACTACTCCTGAAACTAGTTTATTTTAGATTCCGTTGAGTTGCGTATTTGAGGACGAGTACGACTCGGTAATAATGATTGTTTTCCTACTTTTATTTTAACGCAAACGTGTGTCTTTGTTAGTAAGCTTCCTTTGTTATCGGTCATAACGTTTGTTCAACTGCTAAATGTTTTAGCTGTTGCGCGCACTCTGTAACGATATTGCACAGTTAAACGTTCATATTGTTTATCAAGTTGCTTGTTGATCTGGTTTTTTTTAGCGACGAACTTGTTAACGACATCATCGTCGATATGAACACATAGACGATAGGCAATCTTGCACATGTTTAGAGACAAACATCAAATACGTTAACACATATTGTTTTAGAAAGTATGTACAGCTCAGTTTTTTTATCTCAATTCTCTTTACGAAATAAAATGCATTTATGGTAATGGTAAATTTCCGTCATGATATCATAACGTGCGAAATGAGAGCCCATGTGGATACTGTGTTATTTAATATTTAATGTTGAGGGCACGTCGGGAATCGTTGACGGTTATGCATGGGCAATGAATTAAATTTGACATCGATTTTGCAATTAAGGAAACCAGTTTTTAAAGTGCCATTATGAAATAATGATAAAATGTAACCCGGAAGTTCTAATATAATTGCTATTGATTAACTATTATCAGTGACAAGGTTAGCGTGGCTTATTAGCTATTCAGTCATGACGGAACAATGCCAATGTGTGACTTTATTTCATTTTCTATATTGGCAAAATATGTGAATATAACAACGATATGCTGTGATTTCACATGTGTAAGTAGTCTACCTTATCTAGAAGCAGGTGTTGTCGCTAGTGGTAAACCATTCCTTGTGTTTGTAATATAACTTTATTGGTTCCGTTCAAAGATTTGTGTAACAACTCCACATTGCATCTGTTGTTCGTTCAAAATGATTGGTTTCATAATAATTTTGGATTCGGAACATGATATCAGGATAAACAGTTTTCACATAATCACGTGTTAACTATGTTATTACATACAATGTAAATTACCGTATTAGTGCTCAGTACATTTTAATATGAAAACTTACTGATCTTTCTAGAAAAAAAAACATACGTGTTGTAAATCTAATTCTTAACAGCGTAGATCAACAACGTAAATATAAAGCGTATATATTATTTTCACAAATTTACATCTCGTCATGTGAGACTTGCAATTATGCGAATTTTATCTTTATTTTTTATAGAGTCAACAAATATTTGTCGAACAAATGCGTCGCAACTAAACAATATGGCTAACGCCGTCGTATTAAATTTCTACGCATAAGATCCCGAATTCGGTTGGTATGTATCTTTAACCAACGAGAAATTAATCATATTTTTGTATTAAACATTTAACTAACAAACAATACTTTAGGTTAACAAAAGCAGTGATTGCCGCGTAAATGGGGTTATTCCTATAAACACATGGTTTTAACGTGTAAAGAACCTAAAGGCAATGAAATAAATCGGTGTAATAAATGGTGAACAAAACATAAAATGTGTACACAGTTCGATTCAAATTTTGATTACGATTACAATGGCAATATCACACACTTATCATTTTAAACCTGACCTTTATTAAATACATCTACAATATAAAAATACATATATATAACCTAGAGTTAACACCTAGACACACACACACACACACACACACACACACACACACACNACATACACACACACACACACACATACATACACACACATGCACACACACATACACACACACAAACATACACACATACACACACACACACATATTGTATGATATGATTTGGATATTATGTCAATAAGTATACCTGAAGTTTGATGACGGTTGCGATCAACCATGATCTCACTCCGGGTCATTGAATTGTTTAGCCCAACTCAAACAAAATAAAACACATGGTTTTAAGTGTACACATTTAATCCGTTTATCACTGGAGAACACATATGCGTATATACACTTGTAACAAAATAACAATGGTTTATTTCAACTATAGTACATTAATGTGTAAAATAGGCCTTAATACTCCAAATTCAGCATGGGCGTTTTTTACATATGGATTAGTTTTCAAATAAATGTGCAACATCCTGTGTTTGAATGAACAAAACTGAAACGATGTGGAGTGGAAATGCAGATGCTGAATCGTAAAACAGACATCTGAATACCGCAAACAGAGGTTAATGCTAACCTGGGCTTTAAAGATTCTAGATTACTAACCAATTGTAAACTAATAAGGCTCCCACAAACATCTAGTGATAAAAATCGGTTACACATCAGACATGTTAAACCTTAAGTTATATGAATCAGCAACAAATCACTGTTTTGTAATGGATCGGCCAACATTAAAACATTGTTTTCTGCACAGAGTCCGGTTTAATTCCGTTCGTTAGCAAATGGTACCTATATAATAACCGCGGAAAACTTCTATATATGAAAAGAAATATCTCTTTAACTTTGCCGCACTTAACCAGAATCTGTCTAATACAAAGACGTATAGATAGCATCAAGAAAATGCTATGCAAAACAGTCCCCGAGACGAAACTTTTACAAAGAACAAGTCTGATTATGGTAGATAACATGACATAATTATGTCATGAAAACATGATTTCAACGATGTATATTGACTAACATGTATATTGGACTACATGTGATAGAACACATTCTCACGACCATAAAAATATTGGCTACATTGATTGGTAAACCCGCTGAACACTAACATTCTACCAATATCATATTATTCATAAATCTCAATACGATAATTATATCGCTTCCTTCTGTATCCACTGATAAAATTCAGTCATCTGAGCCAGAAGTATTTTTATATTCCATTATTGTAGGCAAGAAGCTTTATGTAAGTTTTGTTACTGAAATAAATGTTGTCAGTGTTATTGTTTGCAGTGGACTCAGTGCGAAAGGTAAGTGTTTTCATTGCAAAACTGTTAAAGCAGCTATCGAAATTTGATCTAAGACGTGTTATGTATAGAAAGATAGTGTCGTTGGTACGTATGAGTTCATTAATCTGGTGACAAGCAATGCGATCCTTGGCATTCAGAATGAACGAATAAATAAATATCCAACACAGATAAATGAAACTTTTTATAAAAGAAATATTGGCATAATATAGGATACACCTGAGCGTTTTTGTCAACGCTCCCACGTACGTGATGTAAATAAAATGTGATCAGTTTGTAAGGGTTGTTCCACAGCTGTTGTAACATAAAGGAACTCATTCAGAAACGTATTAGAGTGCGAATCATGATAATGAAGGTTTTATATATCTTATCGTTTTAGTCCACACTTCTTTCAAACGTAATGTACATGAAATTTGATCTGATTGAAAAAGTGGTTTCGCAGCTGTTTCAGCATAATAAGAATACTTTTATCAACTTATTACAAACAGCAATCTAAAAAAGGAAGGTTTTATACTTCCGCGTTTTTGTCGAAAAGAAATTACATGTACTCATGTTAGTGTATAGGGTTTAGATGTTACTTTAACATTTAAATACGCCATTTACGACTCACCGACGCCGCCACCGAGCACTATGTGCGAGGCCTTACAATTACGATGTGCCTTCCGAAGCAATTGGAAGGCCAGTAACAAAATTATAACAACGAATATTACAAACTTAAGAAGACTCGGATCGCCTCAAATATACACAAACGCGACTAACAGGTGACCTCTGCTTCCTTGATTTCAAATCCCAGTTCGAAAATGATTATTTTGTTTAAAAGGGCTTTTCTTCTAATCGTTTCGTTCTGATATTTTACTTATGTGCAAAATTGTGTACGAAGCGGTAGTACAACATTTGGTTTTGTTTATTATCTAATGTAATGTTAGTATTAAATATTTATTTTTTAAATTATCACCAGCTTGCTTAATGTTTTAGTCATTATTGTATGTATCATTGTTTAAAATGGACGCTGCTGTACAAATTTACAAATTCACATAACATTGCACAGCTAAAAAGGTTCAAATTTTGATATATTATTACAATAACTATACCAATGATTAAATTCTGCTAGATTAACAAATGACATTGACAATCAACCGTTAACGTTGATATAGTATGTTGCCAGCTTAAACAGCGCAGATGCACCATCGATACTTTAGTTTCCCAATACACCTATGATACATATATGATCATAGGATATGTCCGTCATAACATACCTTTAAAACGCAAATGACAAACATCTAGACGGTTGATTTAATTTTAATAGCACAGAGGGACTCGTATAATAGTATGAATGGACAACAAAACTGATGTTATCTTGATTTGTTAATCAAATATTCCACTTTTTCATCTTTAATTCATTCAACAAAAATGAGTGTTTCCACATATTTGAGAAATATACGAATCTCCATAGACGCGAGTTTTCATACCAAATGAGCGGGATAATGCCATCTTGCGGAGTGGCCCATTACCAATTCAGTTATGACGTAATAAATAACAACTGTCTAATTTATCTTCCCTTTTTTCATGGGGGACTTAATTTGTGCTTTTCCATAAGTGATTAAAGTTCACCTTATAGTAAATATATAGATCACTGATCCGAAATAAGGATTGATTCCGTGGGTGCATGTTTAATTACTTTAAGTCCCTCCTCGACTTAATGACGTCATTTTGACGTCATTCTTTCAAATGTAGCTCATCAAATGAGCACTTTAGATGTCAAAAGATAAGGAAGACATGAAATATTATATTTCGGGTAAAATCACATCACACTTTTTTATGCATAATGATTTGAAAGCCGATTATGTGATTATTTTATCACTGTTATGACGAAGTTTATAAAAATGAACCGCACGATTCAGAGCTATATTTGTGACTGGGAACAACTCTGTGGCTTAGTGGAGTTAATCAATACGTTGATAAAACTGCATTTAGTGACTCTTTTGTGATTTTAAACAAGTTTAATTATGTGTGATGTACGGGTGTTTGAGTATATACATATATATATGTATACATCAATTTATAACAATTTTCGCCTCACACTAATACTTATTATATATGGATAATATGCCATACGCATACAAGCGTATCTCCAGACCAGCCTGTGCATAAAGCGCATATCTGGCCAAGGATGATCATGTCCCCTAATACCACTAAGAAGCCTTAGGTCACTTTATAGTAGACATGGAAGCCCCTGACCAGACAGTGCTTATCGTGCAAGCTGGTCTAAAGCTAAACTGGCAGCAAATGGCATAAGACCCATTTTCGGACGACGTGGCTCATATATTAACAAGCCGGTTCATCAAAATCCTTCCGCAGTGTCAATTTTGTGGAATTTGCTTCTTTGATTGTCCGATTATTTGTGCAAATAAAAGTCTTGAATTAAGCTCCAAAATTAGCGTTGCAGGTTGTTATATGTGCAGCAAACAGTTGGCTAACATTATAAGAATGTGTTATAAATGATTGAAAACAAAATTTTGGCGAATGGGTAAGTTAGAACAAGAAACCACAACAAGTAACATGTTATAGACTATCACTATACGTACACGTATATGTATATGTGTCACACACTACATACAATATGAATATTGCATTTGTTTAACTAATATTGAAAATAAAACAAAACATTGAACTCTTTTTAAAAGGAATGCTTGCGGCAGATAAGCTAAAAAGATCAGTATGCTAGTGTTAAAACCATACTGCCGCCACAACACAATATACGTATTAGCAAAACTTGACTCGGACGTTTAGCATATTATCGTACCACGCATCCATTATGTCCAATTACATTCGTAATAACAATTTAGCATTAATGAAAAGCCCAATATTTATACACACGAGTGAATAGCACATTCGAGGATAAATAATAAATAAGAATAGACATCGTTATATTGACTGACATCACTGTTTTAAGAGGCGCGGCCGATCATATTTCATTGAACATCGTAGCGGCACGTGTGAAAACACTTTGACACTTGTTTACGCGTTAAGAGAGCTTAACTATTAGCCTCGCCGTGGAAAAACGAAGCTTAATGCATTTGCGTAAAGAGTCGTCCTGGATTAGCCCGTGCAGTCCGCATCAGGGACGATATTTGCCACTTTTATGGAATTTTTCGTTTAAAAGAAGTCTCTTCTTAACGAAAATTTAGTCTAGGCGGAAAGTGTCGTCCTCGACTAGCCTGTGCGGACTGCACACGCTAATCTCGGACGATACTTTACGCACATGCATTAAATCCCCTTTTCGCAGCGCGCTTCTCATACATATTAGCAAAACTGGACTCGGACGCTTAGAACATAATGATAGAAGAGCGTTCTTTGCCACCAACTTGATGTTGAATCGTACCACGCATCTCATATGCCCCAGTACATTCGTTATAGCAATTTAGCATTTATTAAAAGACCAATATTTCCACAAACGAATGAATGGCACATTCAATGATAAATAATAAATACGAATAGACATCGTTATATTAACTGACATCAATGTTTTAAGAGGCGCGGTCGATCATATTTCATTGACACTGGTTGACGCGTTTAGGGAACTTAATTAGACTCACTCTGGAAAAAACGAGGCTTAATGCATCTGCGTAAAGTGTCGTTCTGGATTAGCCTGTCGTGTCCGCACAGGCTAATCAGGGACGACATTTTCCGTTTTTATGGAATTTTTCTTTAAAGAAAGTCTGTTCTAAACGAAAATCCAGTCTAGGCGGAAATTGTCGTCCCCGACTAGCCTGTGCGGACTGCAAGACTAGTATGGGACGACATTTTTCGCACATGCGTTAAGCCCGGTTATCCAAAAGCGCGGCTCATATTTATGGGCGGTTTCATAGTTATCGGCTCCGCTGTGCGAACAAAATTTTGAAACATGTGTTATATTGTTGTTCCTATAAAACTATTTGAAATGCACATTGTGAGTGCGCATTTTAACTTTCGACAGATAAATGCTATTTTATGCAATGCTGTACCCATTCTAGAGGTTTTGTTTATAGAAATTGACGTACTGTATGTACAATTACGCGTCTTTTACGAGCAAACGATTATAAAGATATGACACATACATATTTCGAGGGTTTCTCCAAATTGTGTTCCCTCCCTAAAACCGTGAAACTTTTAATGAATTCAGTCCGCATCATCTGATACCTTTGCTCCAGAACTTATAAGCGTTGTGCATGTGCGGATAAAAAAAAAAATCGACACTGTACAATTAAATATGACAACCAGGTCAATTTATTAACGGTCGATAGGTGTTTTGAAGAAATATATGTATTATGCTTCCGTTAGAACTATATAATTCATTTTCGCCTTTAACTGCATATTATGGTTAAAAGCGAAGCACTGGTACTTATTTTACTTTAAATATCGAGCGAATCGGAAAGATGCATGTGTTTACTGAAAGCTTTAATAATATTTTGCCCCAAAACCGGCATGTTTTAAACAAAAGATCTGTATGCCTGTGATATATTTTGACTCTGGGATGTTCTTCAATACACGAGGCCGTAGTATGTGAATATATCTTTGTATGGGAGAGAACTGTAGTTAACATATATTCGTTCCAAACTAGTCTCCCTTTTATAATACATATTGACAATAGTTTATAGCACGTGGTATTAGTAATCGCGGATCTATCATATAATTGATCAAATTACAAAACAAATGTGTGTGAGCCTTTCCACAAAAAAAAATACACGTTTTCGTTTCTTCAGTGTGCCGTAAGGAAAATCGACTTAAATGGCATATTTATTTTATGTCATCTTTGAAACAAATATCTGGTAATTTCAAATGAGTTTTCAACGTTTTAATTCCTTGTTAAGCATAGACCATACGAAAAAAACGCAACATAATTAACACATCAAAATCTATTTATGTTTTAGAACCTATGGCTAGTATATTTTGTGGCAAAGATATGTTGGTATTACAATAAGGAAAAACAAGAAAGTATTCATCAAAAAGATAAGCACGTCTTCGGGTGTTTCACAATTAAAACAATAACAATTGTATCAGTGTGTCACTTGAACACTGTACATACAAATTCATTGTCATGTTAGAACACGGTTTAAAACCATGATCACACGGACTAGACTATCACACTATTTATAAGACCGACATTAAACGTTTATCAACTTGATGAAGACCAAATGTTTATGCTTTAATCTTGAAACACATTCGCATAATGAAATAATCGGAAAACAACTCACTCTAAAATGTCTTGTTCCGTTGTGTACATATAAATAGAAACCAAACACTGAGATTTGATAACATTCAAGTTGTTTACCTAGCCATTTCGAAATAATTAGTGCGCAATCATGCAACTCCTACGCGCATACGACAATAAGAATATAATATTTAGGTATGGACGTTATTAGACAAAAATATATCAAACGATACTATTGTGTTAATCCGAATGTTATTAAATTCATTGAATTGTTAAATACTAATTGTAAGAATGTTCTGAAAAACCTAGCTCTTTATATTAAATTAGCACTTTCTCATAGAACTGCTATTACTTATAATTAAACATCAGTTCATCCTCTTATAGTTATGTAATTGTTTAATTGAATGTGCTTCTTTTTTGTCCACTGTGACTTTATATTATGTTTGTAATTTATGTATTTATGTAATGATTATGTACTTATTGTACAAGTCGTAAATAAACTTATGTTCTGTTCTGTTCTGTTCTGTTATTTGGTTGTGCTGCATCTGTGCACACACATACGTGCTGCATCTGTGCACACACATACATGTTATATCGTATACATGAAAGTGTCTGCGCCGAGCTCTTAAAGATTTTAAACGTAGGTTCCCTTCGCCGACGCAGAGAATGTTATCAGTAAAAAAAACATTGAATCGGCAAAGCTTACTGACTGTAAGACGTTTAAGTACGTTGTATTGCAATTGATGCGTTTTATCAACGGTAGGTATTATCGGGTATTATCGGATATTACCGGGTACTCGATTGTATCTCATCTTCACAGAGGCTATCACGATATTAGACTCTTTAAAAAAGCAAACTTTAACAAACGTACATGAAAATGTTTCAACTGTGTCAATGTGGTTAATTAAACTCAAACAGTTGGTATCAAGGATGATAAGTTTGAGGCGTTGAATTTATACCATTTCCAAAGCCGAAACGTGATTTCAACAAGCCAGCATGACAGCTTCGATGTGTATAATTAAAGAACGGCACCTTATTTCAGAAAATGACTTCATGTATTTTAAGTGTAGCAGTACCCAGTATAAAGCAATATTAAAGATGAATTATATCACGTTTATAGGTAAAAAAACATGGTGGAGTTCGGTTTACGCTTTGCGTAACGTACCGAAATCCCCGTAATATGTTGCTATTTTGTATAAAAAACAAGTTAAATCAATGATGTGTTAACATTTTCAAATATAGAATCGATAAATGTAGTTGTAGAAATATTAGATATTACTAGCAAAACAAAAACACATGGTAACTTGGGGAATGTCGATACCCGCGCGAGTGCCTGCTATTTACAGCTTCAATATGTGTTACTAATTCCCCGTTATAGAACGTGAATTTATTTAAGAAAATTACCAAAGTGTGTTGCTTTACACTTTCAATTATACTGATTGACTCATGTCCTATAAGCGCTCTGTTTTCTATTTTTATATGCTCTCATACAGGGTCCTTTTTATTTCAAAGATGTTAGTACCGAGATAGCTTAACATGACGTTTTTTAGATGAAACCTATAGCCTACAAATCACTGCAATGTCAAATGGATGGGGTGTTTAATAAATTACCTATGTAACAGTATATCACTAAAACAAATTAATTATTTATACAGTCAGTTAAACATATATTGTTTATATATTTTAGCAACCCCAATAGTGTGTTTGTTTAACCATTTTTGTTAAAACTTATACACAAAAGAACGCAATCAATGAAAGTTGTAACATTGATAAATATTCAAAAGTTATACCAAATACTTAAAATATACATATTTCGTTATCATTAATTGATAATTAGGCCACGTTATCGTCTGGTTATCCAAAGAACATTTTGACTGCTGATTCCGACCACAAAAAGAAGTGTGTATGGAGCATCAAACTAACTCGATGGGGTTTGATCTACACATGTTTATCACACATGTTGTTTTCGATAATGTGAATGTTACTTAATTGCTTGTATACTGTATTAGCCATGCAAAGCAATGGCATGGCATATATCACTAAATACATTTTTCAAGTATTAATTGTCGCTAACCGACGGTCTATATGGTCAATTATTGGACGGTTATATGTGTGTGAGATAATAGACGACGTAGTAGAATACAAGGACATTATACGTCTATGCATATATTTGCCATCAGTTACAACATAAAATGCATTCCCTATTTAACAATACAATGCAAACATTGTAATATTCAGAAACCTTTCTGTTAACCCCGAATAATTTACTAGCCCGTACCTTTGACGGAATGACACAAACTATATTCAAGTTTACGCTGGTGATCATGGCAAAGATTGTGACCTATACAAAACAAAAAGACGCACATTTTTAATACTATAATACTAAGTGTATCATGTGTTATATCATAACTGTTCGTAATATCAAGAAATGAACGGATAGCGAGTACACATGTATTTACAATTTGATTTCTATGTACGTTTTTCTCCTGATGGCAGACCATCAAAATAAGGGGTTATTTTTCATTATCGATTATTATCTTTTTATAAAGCACACAATACGTTTGCCTTCCTGTGGTCACACTATTACTGATCAACACTTAGAAAACGCTTTTAGACTTCTTTTATTTGATTGTGTCTGTTTTCAAATTGTATAAAGATGCGACGTACGCACGTATCTTCTTATCTCTTAGACATGCTTTAACGATGACACGCCTTAAATTCGGGGATTAAAGGAGTTAAGTGATTGACGTTTATTCAGACATGTGGATTATTGAGATAACAGTGATTAAATTAAAATGTCTTTTTTCGGACAAGATTGACTTGTTGCCAACACAAACCCTAACACGGATTAAACTTTATAGTTTACAGAAATGAGAATTGACGTGGGTAAATATTTAAAGGTAACCAGATAAGAGAAAGGTTCAAATCTGCCGCGAATTCGGTAAAAAAAAAGAACAAAAACGAGTTATTGTGGGCTGTGAGATGATTATTTGATTCGCTACTGGAAATCATTAGAAAATTAACGGGTATAATGTTGGCATGTGCTCTTAAGATATTGAAAGTTGTTTATCTTTTCATTGACAATGTTTGCCACTCATTTATAACGCTGTTTTGGAACACATTGACAGTAACCAAGTAATAAGCGAATGCATCAATGCGCATATTAAAAATACAGCACTATTTAAGCAGCTCTCGTCTGTACTACATCGGCTTTTCTTAAACAAACTACAAGAACACACATAAATGATAAGTTTGGATTTTAACGGTTTACAATAAAACTTTCATACACTTGTTCAAAGTAAGTATGAAAACGTGATTTAAATAGTGCACTGTTACGTTTGGTTTTTGGATACATACTGATTGTTAATAGTACATGAATGTTTACTCTTTTGCAGATTTTTTGAAGAAATCATGGAATCCGCAAACAAAATGATGTCAGTTATTGCTTTCGTACTTACAATTTTCCACGGTAAGATTTTCGTCTTACACATGTTCGTTTGTTCGTTGCATATTACCATGGATATTCAGATTATGTAATTTGTTAATACTTAATCGAGAATTAGTAATGAAATTAAAAACCAACTTGTATAATATTTATTATAATAATTATCAGTATTATTATTAGTTATATAAGTATTATTATTATTATTATTATTAACATTTTGAGACATATAATCAGTAAAGGAATACAACTGTTTTTATATTAACGTGTTTACCTGTATAGTAACGAAATAAATGGAATCTAATAAACTGAGATATCAACTATTTGAATTGTTAAGTTATACTTAGTTTATTCTACGAAACGTTTGCCCTGATAGTCTAGAAAATATAATAATAATATATAACAAATATAATCAGTTTAAATATATTTGATTATCAATTTAAATATTTAAATACATATATATTATTATAACTTAGCTTCCGCAAATATACATTGATTTAAAAAAAAATGTTTTCAGTATGCGTTTTCTAGTAAAGAGTGTATTCTAGTAAATTCGCTCTGATCATTTAATTAAATTTATTATAAATTGCGTTCGTACCAAGCGCTGTCAAGCCGCACTAGCTTGCAATGAAATAAAACGTCAAAGGACGTTTTAAATTGAGTTTTATAAATAAAAGGTCTGCGACCACTAGTTTGGAACTAGTGTTAACAAAACTTGTAATTGAGGTTTGATTCTTATATTTAAAAAAAAAATCGAAAAGCAAGAATCGAAACTGATCAGTCGTAGTCCACTTGCGACAATTTATTGAGACGATCTCCAGTTGATCTTGTTGTTTAAACGACCTTTTCAAAAACCTGTCTTAGGTGAATTTCTATTCGTATGTCAGTTACCATGGTCGAGACAATATGCGTTTCACAAAGACAACGCTTGAACCGACTTACGAACGATAAATCACTTACGACTTTTTACATAAAACTTTTGTTTCAGTGCAAAATTGTATTTACTCCGCAGTATATTTATTTTCATACACACGTTGAGTATTATACACACCAGCTTTTCACATATATCATTATGAAATTCATGAACAGAGTATTTCATGTATAACCAGTTGATGAGTAAATAAATAAAAGTGTCGTACATTAAACATACATTCATATACAACTATAATTGTGTTATATTTCAATTATTTAAAAAAACAACAATAGCTTGTACACTTCAAACTAAATTAATGTTGAATATACGTATGTATATCATTTATTATAAAAAAATATTGCACATAAGAAAATTAACTAATAAGTGCTGAATTGCATGGTATAAGAAAACTGGTTACCGAAACTTTGTCTGATCTATTCCTTGCAGTACTTGGTGCGCCAATCGACACAAAGGCCACGGTGGCGTTCTCCTCGGGCCTTACGAGCACGCAGTACATCATGAACGGGGAGACGATCGTTTACGACCGAGTCTTCCTGAACGACCACGACGGTTACGACAAATACACGGGCATTTTCACGTGTCCCGTAGCGGGTAAGATCTCAAATCATTTGTCTGGCCTTTGTTTCATTTAATGTTTTTCTTTCCGGTGGTTTATAGCGAAATATGAGTGAATTAAAACTGATAATTCCCGTTTCAAACATATTTAAAAAAAATGAAAATTATCGTTAATTTTCACTGTTTCCCTGTAAAATGGTGGTATTTTTTGACGTCATGAGGTCCTATTTTCAGCGAACTTCGCCACTTGAAATCATTCTAAATGTAAACAAAAGGTGGACAAAATACAAAATAATAATTTTTTAGCATAAAATAAAAATACAATTTGTTGGATTCGGTAGATTATCGATTTTTCTTCACTCGTGATCATAGCAAATAAATGTTCTATGATCAGTCGTGAATTAAAATCGATACAACACCAAAACCAAAAAATATCCTTTATTCAATCTATTAATCGATACAGAAACTTAGTTGCAATCGCCTTATGCTATATCATTGTTGTTTGTTCAACGATTTAAAGTAATTTGTTGTACGTATTGTGCAATGCGTCATCTCTGTTTTTACTGACAAATTAATACGCCCTTTATAAGTGATTGGCATTCATCTACATGTCAATTTAACCTTCTCAAACATCTGTTGTCCATAACAATCTAGTTGAACATTGTACATTCCTATCCAATAAGCTATGGGGACAATAATGACAACACCAATTAGCATGGCCATTATCTATTAAATTAAAAAATATCTGCATTTGTATATATTTGAAGAAAAAAACACACATACCGATTTGTGTGATTTTCATATAAATGTAAATTATCCCACAATAATAGCTGCTCAGGAGTCGCAACTGAGGAGGTCCGCATTACCTCACGCTTTCCGTACTTCGGGCACTTGTATTAAACAATAGATTTGAGTCTCGCTCTGTGAAAAGGGGGTTTAAGGCATGTGCGTAAAGTGTCGTCCTAGATAAGCCTGTTCTGTGCGCGCAGGCGAATCAGGGACGACACGTTTCGCCTAAACTTGATTTTTGATTAGAAGAGGCTTTCTTTAAACGAATATTTTCATAAAAGCGGAAATTTTCGTCCCTGATTAGCACATTTTACGCACATGCATTAAACCCCCTTTTCATAGAACGAAGCTCATTTAATTTGATAGAAGAGAGTTTATCCAAAAGCCTTCCACAATAATTATAGTACTTTCTATTTTACGCAAACATCACAGACTCTTAAATTCTAAACCGTCATGTGTTACTTATTCACACATGTCCTAATAACGGATCGCACACTATCTGTGTATTAAGGAATTAATATCTGTTACATAAGTACACAGACTATTGCCTCTTCATGTGCCGTAGAGTGATGTGTTTGTTCCTTTACCGCATGCGTTTTGATGTGGTTGTGACAGTGGCATAACTAATACTTGTATGCGGTTTCTGAACTGTTGGTTTAAGTGGCACTTTCCCGTTAAAAGTTAATTCGGGTTATTTCTATTGAGAACGTTGAATTTAACGAACACACCACAGAAGGGAATTGAGAACAACACATGATTTAACAATAACTGCATGTGTTTAAGTTATCAATACAACGAGTTTATGTTTTCAAAAGTATTTCAAGAAATAAATTTATCTATCAGAGGTAGCTATTACAGTGAGATAGAACGGTTTTAAAGGAAGATTACGTATACAGCCTATCTATTATTAAAACGTGATAGTTTTTCATTAATTAACCGCTTAAAATGCCCCACTGTTGTTTTTTAATGCTATATACATATTTATGATGGACCTTTTTGGAAATCTCTATACTATTACACCATCGCCTTTCTTTTCCAGGCACGTACATTTTCCATGTCCACGCTTACTCCACCAACAAAGACACAGTCATGTGGCTGAACCTTCTCCACAACGGCCAGTCCCTCGTCACTGTCAGTGGCTACAATTCTCACACTGTTGGCAGTAATACGGTCATGTTAAAGCTCCGTAAAATGGACAAAGTCCAGGTAAGACATTGTGCAAACTTCATGCGTTAAATGCTAACACCGTTAATGGCGTTACGGTCATTTAGAAAGTACAAAGGAGACAAACGTCAAGGGAATTGTTCAGTACCCTTATTGTAATAATGTCATGTTAAAGCTCCGGAAAAGGACAAAGTCCAGGTAAGACATTGTACGCACTTAACGCGTTAAAGAGTTGTATTCGATATGAAGTCTTCAATAATTGCGAAAGTAAAATAGAAAACACATATGATCTTATTGCCTAATACGTAACATGCAGAGTAGTGATATTTACTTTCAATTTATACACTTGCTTTTTTAGCCCACTGTCGCGAATACTTAGGCAACACAATCACAGGCCGTTTAGGAACTTCCTAGAGGGATCTTCATAATTGTAGAAAAATGCAATGGCATTGCTTATTATAACGCTAAAAAACATAAAGCATTTGTGCAAGATGATGCATTTTATGGCATACACCGCGAACGGTTAGAAGATAAGCCGTAAATACTATAACTGCAGAGACAAATCCATTATAGTATTATGACGTCGACATGTTTAACATCTAAATGGTAGCACAGTATTTATAATTTATTCCATGTCACACACTTGATAAACGCCTTTCTAAACCGATCTCGTTAAGTCTTACCGTCTGCATGTATGTTCTTCTTCTTCTTTGTTGAATCTTGTTTACAAGTAATCTATACAATACATGTTAAATGTATAACAAGTACGATAATTACGAGTCTGGAGAACAAAACTGTTAATATTTCCATCAGACCTTCTACTTAAACATTATTTCGATCGGTATACCTTCTACTTAAACATTATGTCCAGAGGTATACCTTCTTCGTAAACATTATGTCTAGGGGAAGACCTTCTACTTAAACATTATGTCCATCGGTAGACCTTCTACTTAAACCGTATGTCCAGCGGTAGACCTTCTACTTCAACATAATGTCCATCGGTAGACCTTCTACTTAAACATAATGTCCAGCGGTAGACCTTCTACTTAAACATTATGTCCAGCGATAGACCTTTTACTTAAACTTAATGTCCAGCGGTAGACCTTCTACTTAAACATTATGTCCAGCCTTAGACCTTCTATTTAAACATTATGTCCAGCGGTAGAACTTCTACTTTTAACATAATGTCCATCGGTAGACCTTCTTCTTAAACATAATGTCCATCGGTAGACCCTCTACTTAAACATAATGTCCAGCGGTGAACCTTCTACTTAAACATAATGTCCATCGGTAGACCTTCTACTTAAACATTATGTCCAGTGGTAGAGCTTCTACTTATACATTATTTCGATCGGTAGACCTTCTACTTAAACATTATGTCCAGCGGTAGATCTTCTACTTAAACATAATGTCCATCGGTAGATCTTCTACTTAAACATTATGTCCAGCGGTAGACCTTGTACTTAAACATTATGTCCAGCGGTAGACCTTCTACTTAAACATAATGTCCATCGGTAGACCTTCTACTTAAACATTATGTCCAGCGGTAGACCTTCTACTTAATATTATGTCCAGCGGTACTTTAGACCTTCTTCTTAAACATAATGTCAAGCGATATACCTTCTACTTAAACATTATTTCTAGCGGTAGACCTACTTAAACATTATGTCCAGCGATAGACCTTCTACTTAAACATTATGTCCATCGGTAGACCTTCTACTTAAACATTATGTCCAGCGGTTGACCTTCTACTTAAACATTATGTCCAGCGGTACACCTTCTACATGTCCAGCCTTAGACCTTCTACTTAAGCATTATGTCCATCGGTAGACCTTCTACTTAAACATAATGTCCATCGGTGACCTTCAACTTAAACATAATGTCCATCGGTTGACCTTCAACTTAAACATAATATCCAGCGGTAGACCTTCTACTTAAACATAATGTCCATCGGTAGACCTTCTACTTAAACATAATGTCCATCGGTAGACCTTCTACTTAAAAATAATGTCCATCGGTAGACCTTCTACTTAAACCGTATGTCCAGCGGTAGACATTCTACTTAAACAGTATTATGTCCAACGGGAGAAATATTGTAACAACTACTAAGATAGACCAGGATTGATGACAATGAATTAAAAGTTTAATTGTTTAATTGATCATGATGGAGAAATACGTCTTCAACAATTATTGTATAGAAAGTTCAACTCATTTCCATGCAAGTGTGAATATATGCAATGAAAAGTAGAATAACATATTTTAAAAGTATCGACGTGTTCACGAATGTAGTTACTGGCGATTTTGAAATCAGTCAAAATGATAACCTACTGCTGTATTAGGTTATACATTTGAGTCTGGGACAATCGGGCTCAATGTGCGTAGAGTGTCGTCCCGGCGGATTCCACTGGTAACTCAGGTTCGACATTCTCCGCTTTCATAAAATTGTTCGATTAAAGTAAATCGTTTCTAAACACGAAAATCCAGCCTGAGCGGAAAGTGTTGTCCCTTATAAGCATTTGCGGACTTCATAAACTCATCGGGTAGGACACGTTACTCACATGAATTAATGCCCGGTTTTCCCAGAGTGCGGCTCATTTGTATTCATACTACATGAACCTAATTGATGAGTTTCCCTTCCTATATTCGTACAGATCAAGGCGCAGGATCAGATGCAATTCGCCCTATTCGGACTGGACACGCAAGTGTACTCGACGTTCGCTGGCTTTATGATGTACCCCGACGTTAGTGGGCCCATGCTGGATTCTGGTGTGGCGCCTGTTGGATAAACATGGCCGTGATTTCCCGGAGAAACAGAATAACAGAGCTTTTAAACATTGAATTATTGTTTTAAAACTGAAGTTTTATAGTTTGTAAAGTCCTATTATTTTTTAATGTTACGTCCATTGATATAGTAATGTTAACTATGTGATAAAAAAACGGATCTGTAAGATTTAAACATTTAATTCAATTTATATAGTGTTGGTGGAATGTTTTAAGTGAAAAACTGTTCATATAAACGGGCATTGTGTAAGGTAAACTATGGACCAAATGTAACAGTCGAATTCGCTTGTTTTGTTTTATAAGATATCTGCACACTAAATTAGACGTTGACTTACTTATTAAGAATAACAAAAATGCAAATATATTTTCTTAGCAATTTTCTTCTAATTGACTTTTGTTTTGATCGTGGATATTAGCTATTGAAATATTTACAGCTTCTTGAATACATCTTTGTCGTAAACGTTAAACGATGTTGTGGAGAAATTTGTAGCTGGAAATACAATTAAACTGTGTGTTGAATTGTGTGTGTTCTTTAAATTCTTTACCAGCATCTTAAACAACGTCACACTTAGGTTGCCATTGCGTAGCGGATATGTTGTCCGCATATCGATCGGGAGGTCACGGGTTCCTACCCCACAGTTGGAGCGTTCTTTAGATCTCCCCCAAAGACACCAAGTACTGGTTCTAGTCCCAGAAAACGGACTCGAGAGCATTTCAAATAAGCCTTAGGCTTTCGATGCAATCGAGCTTAATTAAATACGTTGAAACTAACAACGTCACACTGTTCACATTCGATTGCTGGCAAGTAAGAGCAACAACGATCCTGATTTAATTGATCCGATTCGGTTTTAAATGAGTGCAACTTCACTAAAGCATTTCGAATTGATTCTCTATATACTTATAATATATAATATGGTATCAATATGTTATACACGATTTGGTGGTTCAACACATTAGATCGTTAAAAAGAAATGGAAATCAGAACAGCATTTTGATGCCAATTTGATATTCTCATAGGTTATTAATTGAACAAGGAATTTAAAATAAGAGCTTGTACAGTATTTACAACTCATCCCTAATCCGCATGTTTAGCTTTGTAATGATCATGATATAGAGGTACACTGTATATTTGGATTGTTTACGACCTTACCGTTCGGTTAAATGCATTTTTATATTGTGCCGCATAAAACATTCGCGCGCAAAATTTATTCGTTTTAAAAAGATTGAATATTACTTAAAGTTCACCAAGTTCTGTAAGATAAAACATATACCAATTTAATATGACAAACCAACAGGCTGGGTATGTCTGAATCATTTGATTGCATCAAACCTGTTAATACATGCAAATGCGTTGTTGGGCTCCGTACAAAACCTGTCTTCAGAGATCAGAATCGTAACATCAAATACAAGTAAGAACAACTGCCAATGACTTAACATTGGCATAACAATAAACATTCCTATACATTTATCATCAGGTATATTCAAATATGCTTAACAAAAAAAATAATCATTAAAATAATAATTTTAATAATTATAATTATAATTAAACCTATTAAGGAAACCGTGCACACGATTGAACACATTTAGTTGATTAAAATGAAGCATGATAATGAATGAAAGAAAATGGAATACATTCAGTCCTCACACCTTTTGTAAACAGCATAACCTTATGAAGTAGACAATACAAATATAAGTATAATAGCAAAATCCATATATCAGCATTGTAAAACAAATATTGCACTCGTTATAACTTCGGCAGGCATATAAATAAATATTTTTTTACAATTGGTACGAATTTGCTTGCAGGCTTTACATGTGTTCAGTTATATAAGACGATATCTTGCATAAAACGCCATCCACTTTCATACCCATATTACTGACACCGCTTCGTTAAAAATCAACATCCAACTGTTTGCTTCAAACGTAACCACAGAAATAGTCGTTTCGGAAGTTATTATACAGGTTACACGTGTTACAGTGATACGAATATAAAGTGTTCGCGTTCGCGTCTTTGTTTTGTTAAAAATATTGATTATACAAATTACTTTGTGTTGACTACACATGTACTTTGTGTTGACTATAAATGCACAACGACTTCGTTAGGCGGAACAGAGTCCAATGCAACTAAATAATCCATCATTCGATTCCTAAATTAGCATCGTAAACATTGTTTGGCTCTAACTAAATACCATAATCATTTCATTTAAATTCGAGTTCAAGAAAGCAAGAGAGTTTCATATTATACCAATCGTTAGTGTACCCTTTTTTGCATATCACACTGTTGTGTAACACGCGTTACCGACTACACTCATTTGAAATCCAGAGTCGTTCACGCAATCGCAAATCATATGTGTTAGCTTAACATTTCCACATCATGTGTTGTTGATGTATTCAGTTTAGTCACAATTCAAATTTAACTAGAAGATTCAATTCCCATTTTTCTAGATGCATTTAGCAACTCGTCACTGGTTTACCTTACCTTTGACACAGCTTTTCTTACAATAGCAATTCGTCTTTATGGTTTAGTCTTCAGTAGATAAACATGTTGAAAGACAATGTCATTAAGTCATTTCAACCCACAACAATCGTTGGCCAAATACCCACCGGTCACATCCAAAATGCGTTTAATTACTAATATTTTGTAATATGCTTCATCTAAAACACTGTTTACTCACATCTTTGCATAGCAAGAAGTCCATTTTCAGAAGATTAATCCCCCAGTCAGTCCGATGCATAATATAATATCATTACATCGTGTTTTCATATTCCTTTTAGCAATGTGAGTCTTCTTCTGGTAAAACTGGTCTTAATGCATGTTCGTAAAATGTTGTCCCAGATTAGCATGTACAGACTAATCAGGGACGAAATTTTCCGCCTAGACTGTATTTTCGTTTAGAAATGACTTCCTAATACCGAAAAGCGGAAAGCGTCGTCCCTGATTATCCTGTGCGGAATATACAGGCTTATCTTGGATGACACTTTACGCACATGCATTTAGCCCAGTATTCTCAGAACGAGGCTACTGTGTGTATTCGACTTCCTCTTCTTCCGGTGGATCCACATCTTTCTCAGACGGCTCACTATTGAACTCAATGATGCTCTTTGGTTTGCCATAACAGTGCAGTATGAAGTCCTCCATGGTGTTATACAGATGTATTTTGGTGTTTTTCCCGACGTTTAGTGAATGGTTCTCGTCGGGGTATATCTGCATTTGTAACAAAGAGGTTAAAAACATGATTCCTTATGAACATGAACATGTTTCGATAAGTGTGTTGGATTTTATTGTTTGAATGACTTTACACTGCATATATAGAGTTGTTGTGGTTTGTCAGACTGTATGCACATTGGCCACGATGAATAAGTCAAGTACCTTGTGATTTAGTACAATTTCTCTTTGCTGTTGCAGCTGAAGTTTCGTTTGTTTATACTTTCATCATGTTGTATAAGCTGTGTACGCAATTCCAAAAGATGCAATTGAAATTTTAAATTAATATAATAGATACACGTATTTACAGTGACGTTTCGTATGATATACTTGTTGTGAATGTTGCAATTCGAGATAGTATAAACAAAATTAAACTCTAGAAACATTATATAGAGACAACGGTGTGTTACCAAGGCCAAATAAAAAAATAGGTCCGTTTCCGGTCGCCCGACCGTGTCTCCAGAATCAGCGCCGACCCTCAACTTTTTATTGGGGTCGCCAAAACAAAAAATGTGTTCATTTTCGTGTTTTTTTTCGGTTCATTTCTCCATTCTAGTACCCGAAAGACAAAAAAAAAAGAAAAAAAAAATCCCTACCTACCGACCCTGTTTTTTTTCCCCAAGGAGACCGGAAACGGACCAATTTATTTTTGGCCCAACCCCTAGTCACTAAGGCATCTAACCAGTTACATATACCATACAGGGCATTACAAACAACACAATAGTAAACATAATCATGATGAAAGCTAAGGTCACCGCATTTGAGCGGTCAATGCCAAATATTTGGGGATTTAACGACATCTCGAAACACCAACTCAAATTAAAATAATGCGCCGTAGCTTTGAACAGCGAACCTTTATGAATTGATAGTTAGATTATAGTTAATCAAATCAACTCCATACGTAGTTCCTAAGCGTTCAGAATGCATACGTCTGACTCACATACCTGTTGGCTGAAGTAAACATCTTCTTCCACTAATGCTTTTATAAGTTGAGCAGAATTCTGGAAATGCACGTTTTCTGAAACGACAATAACGTAGAGCAAATTTGAATCAATGACATTTTGCTTCGATAAGTGCCCTGGAATGATCTGTTCAAAGATGTTTGTACTGATGTATGCACTTGATTGATATAAACATAAACTTAACACTGAAGTAAAACATCACGAAAATAATAAGATTAACACAAATTGTTCCAATTTATATTCAGACCCCATATCTCAATATCTAACGACATAACAACCTGTTTATTTCAATATGCGTTCTACATTACATAATTATGTCTTTAGTATCACCATTTGTTAATAAAATGCCTATTATTGTTTTTAAGAAATTGTGGTAACTTGTTTTTGCTCATTCTCTGAAAAGGACCTAATGTTTTATCAAGTTGCCTGCATAATTGAAATAACCGACCAAATAAACATTTAAAAAAAATGTGTATACATATATTGTTAAACTTCACACTTAAATAAAGATAATTGTATAGCGGTTGAGCATCATATGTTACCATCGCCGGTTCCATGTATAATCATGAATCTAGCGGTCTTGAAGTTCTTAGCATCTTTTGATATGTTTGCCGCCTGAAACATGCATTTTGAAGGTTTCCGATATTTTCTAAAGTGATGATAGTGTACCCATATATCAGAACAGTGTCATAAACAAATTAAGTATGCCATTTAAATAAGACCTACGTAGTACGAAAATGGGTCAAATGTCATTTGCGGCCAGGGTAGCTCAGGACCAGCCTGCGCATCGTCACAGACTGGTCAGAAGCTACTTTGTCCGCTACTTTGTCCGCTAATTAGATCACGGAATCTTGAGTGACGTTATAGCTTAATTTCTGACCAGACTGCGCGATTGCGTAGCAAACAAGCGTTTGATTCTTACAACCCATTGGAGTTATGTCCCCATATTCGATAATTTGCAACACAAAATAAGGCAACGTAAACGCAAATTCAGTATCACATAGGTCTTCAAATGAGTTTACTCCGTTCAAACTAAACACTAGCGGAAATAGACAAGACGTCCGAGTTTCATGAAGTTCCGGTAATCGGAGGATTTGAGGCAACTACAATTAAGCATACTAATATGGCATTCATATTACGTTTTCACGTCCTTTTATAGCAATTAATGTAAACAGTTTCTATATAAATATATATTTTTTTAGATTTAATCAAATTCGACATTTCACTATGGTATACGTATAAAAAACACAATTTACGGTGTACATCATTATACATGATGTTGTATTTGTTTTGTTTCAAAAAATACAGAAACAAAATACTTTCATAAACATATCAATATAAACAGTCAGTTTAACAATCATGGGATTTTATGTTCACAATTACTTGAATGACCCATTCAGTTAACCATACACTAGACAATCGTATCTAGAGTCGCTCGACGCTAGCTGGAGAAAAGTCAATATATTAATTGGCATAATTGTCCATTAAGGTATAATACACTTCGGTTTACAGAGGCACATTTGTAGACAGCTGTTCGGTATCCGGAATTCAGAAAGTCCGGTATACCGAGTTATTCCGAACATCGATCGTATAAGGGATACACGGGTCGTGAGTATATCTTCAGTTTTCAGGGGATTGCGGTTGATGGATAGTTTTGATGGAGTGCGCTATCATCGCATTTTCATGTACTTAAATAATCCTTGAAACGGGAACTACTATAAAATAGCCCTTTGTTTTATAGAGTAGCCTTAAGAAGCGTTTAAGTGATCAGTAAAATCGAATCTTAATTTTATCATGATAATAAATGTTTTCAGTGTTTAAGTCAATGATCTAAAAACCCGCCGGTGTCTTTTGTAGCTCTTTAAAGCTATTGAATGCTCAATCATAAACACATTAACAGCAACTCAGTAACTATATATATATTTTAATATGTCTTTGTATATCTAATAAATAATGTCGTATTCTTCGTTCTTTCTCTCACAACTAATGTGGCTCTGTGAACATAAGCTTTAAAATAAAATACTTACATTATAACCTGCTTGATTATCTGTAGGCAGACCCATGTAACGCTCAGTAAACACAGAATCTAAAAGCAAAGGCAATAAGATGAATACGATAGCGAACGTTTCGCAATATGTCGATTTGGAGCCAAGAAATATAAACTTGAATCATAAATGTACTCTATCACCGTTTATGCAGTCAGAGCATAGGAAATTCATTGTACTCCGACAGTTTTTTTAATACAAGGTATACTATATAAAGTAAAGGCCAATGTACACGTGGACCTTCTTTTTGATTATGTGAGGAACGAGAGCGCATACCTGGTAAGCGGAAGTTTTAATTATAGGAAACATGCTTCACATGGGGAAAAAATTGCATCTGCGTCTTGCTTCATTATTTATTTTCATCTATTTATTTTCGCTCTATTGTATCGAAAGCTCCATATTTATTGAGACGCTCTCGAGTCCGTTTCCTGTGTATAACCAGTACTTGAATTCTTAAGGTGAGGTGTGGAAAACGCTCCCGCAGTGGGTATCAAATCCTGGGTATCCAGGTCGCAAGGCGGACCCCATACCCGTCCACTACACCACGGCGACCTTATTACAGTTGTGTTTTACATTTCGCGGCTTAACGTGTTAAAATGTTTGTATATCATGTATACAATTGCCCATATGTATTAAACGTATTGAAGCAAGTCAATTATAATGCAGCATTTATATTTTTGCGTTTTACCATAGTAACGCCAATCTGTTACCGGAGAAACCGCCAACCCGCACCGGAACGGATTGGTACGGTGCGCTATAACGGACGCCGTTAGAAACCCACCGTAGGACTGTAAACAACCAATATCAGTTTAAAACATACCACTTTTGGAATGCTGTTTTATATGAGCCGCGTATGGCGAAAATGGATCTCATTCCATATGCGGCCAGCGTACCTACAGTAATACGCGCATTCTGGTCAAGAGCTACGCTGTCCGCTAAAGAGACAACGAATTCTGTCTTGATTTTAAAGCGGGAAGCCTAGTTCCTGACCATTTTGCACAGGCGTGTGCAAAGCTACGCTGGCCGCATATGGCATAATACCCGTTTTCGTATGACAAGGGTCATATAATTGTGACAATGTTATAGTATATATTATGATAGACATTCAGATGGAATGCAGATGATACAATTTCGGAGAAACATGATTTTTATTTTTTATCGATGCAACTTTTGTTTTCTTTGTTAATGTCATAACACAAACATTAAAAAATGGATCTTTTACCCGAACGAATTCCCCATACTTGTATATAAAACATTATGGATCGTATTGTTTCATGGAAAATTAAGTTTCCGTGAGACAAGTGAATACTTACTGCGCCCCATACTGTGGTATTTTCGTTCACATAATGTAGACTGTTGAAGTGACTGGAATTGTAAATGGTAAATGGTATTTGTTAAATTAATTTCTAATTACAGCCCATAAAATATTAACAAAACGCATGATTTGCTTGCTAGTCCCATTGAATAAGCAGTTCACTTATGTATTGGAACATTTCTTTTATACAATTATAACATATGCATATAATTGAGAATACGGTATTATTTGGATTTAGGTTTAAATGAAGCACAATATAATACACGTTTGTTACACTAATTTGAAGAGTATTAGCAGAAAATTGCCACACTTTTGCCTTTTTTAAATTAACTAGTAAATATACAGCATGATTAATAATTTGCGACCGTGTGTAATCAATGGCATTTTTTGATGTTGCAAAAGTATCATTAATAATACGTTAAAAATGCTACCCATCAATATTAATATTATATTAAAGAAAGATACTCTACATTTATTAGTTAAATAGTAATTTGTATCAGAATCATTATAAATGTTTCATTAATGATACTATTGAACGACCTACTTAGCAGCGGTTATGATATCCTCAGCCTCGAGTTTGCCCAGCTGTTTATACACGGCGTGCATCCACTTGTTGCCACGCCCCCCAGAACCACGCCCATCGACAAACACGATAATGACGCTATGGCAACTGCACAGGTACTGCTCCCATCCGAGGTTGAACTCCTTGGTGACAAGCTGCGTTCCAGGCGAACCATTTCTTAAGTATAATGTTAACAATTTAATACTTTGTGCCATACATATTTCGTACCAACACATTAATATAATTTACAACGTGTAACAATGTATATTGTCGACAAGCTTAAAAGATTTAAACTTGCTTTGATGCACCCAAATATATTTAAAGCGATTCAAACAAAAAATAGTAATTCATATGACAAACACCAAATTTACACTTTAAATAAAATGTTGTATGTCGTAATTTCGTCCTTCCTGAGTACGGGTGGTAATAAAGCCTTGACCCACATATCTGAAAACAAACGGAAACAACATGGAAATATTACAGTTCCGTATTATCCCACATACAAAATCAGTGTTTGTTTTATCGAGCACAGTTTTTAGTAGATGAGTTTGCGTATGAATGGCCTCTAAGAAAAACGTAAATTTTAAACTAACGGCTAGTGCGGCTTGTAGAGTTATTACACGCTTCAAATGATACTCATGATCATACTCAACTTAGTGTAAAAGACGTCACAAGGCCCAGACTTTAAAGATATTCATTTGGTACGATCGGTTGCCAAGGCCACGACTTCACAGAGATTCATACGTACGATCGGTCTCCTCTTTGTCGATGGGAAGCTTCATGAATTCCTCCACGGCCAAGGAATAGTCCTCCAGTTTGGTTCGCAAGTCTGCGTTATCCTCAAGGACGGTCACTGTAATCATAGGACGGTCATTAAAATACGACGCGTCATGCGAAAATTGGTCGTATGCCATACGCCCCAGCGTAGCTTCCTACGAAATCGCGCAGTCTGATCAGGAGCTGCGCTGTGCGCTATGACGTCACGCAAGGTTTCGTGGTCTCATTAGCGGACGGAGTAGCTAGCTACTGATCGGCTTTATGATATAAGACCTATTTTCGCATAAGGCGGATCAAATTATCGAGAACTTGTACAATATGTTTGGTTCCAGGTTGTGAACAGCACTTAGAGTATCTAGCTAAAATGTACGAAACATCAAAAGTAAACGTTAAAACCTTCTTTTGTGGTATTTTTATAAACATATGGGCATTATTTGGATAGCCATCAGCGTCACATATAATTAATTTCAAACCTGTTGCTATCAATTAAATATAAAAAAAACACGTACCTAATCCATTTTCAGTCGAAAAAAGATAGTAGATAGGGACCCCGGGTCCCTTGCAAGCCAGCATGTAATATTTTCCCGATGAAGTAAACGTGGCGTCGGTGTACTGGCAATCTTTCGAGACGTCACAGGACAAGCATGTAACCGATTTAAACTCAGGGCTGTCTGTCTGGACCGTCGCTCTACACGCGTTTGAAATACAAAAACATGTATATTAGACTCGGTTTGGCAAAACGGGGCTTTATTCATGTGCTTAAATTGTTGTCCTAGATTAGATTGTGCAGTCCGCATGAATTCCTATTTTTGTTCAGAGCAAGGCTCATTTTTATTCCGTGGTAAGTGCAAATTCCATCAAACGCGACAGACACGACAATAACACGTTTAAAACGTACAGAATGCATATTTCAGGACCAACTATGAATGTAAGTATAATCTTTGTTTCACAAGCTTTGTGAGCTGAACAAATACAAATAAAATCGAAAAGGAAATGGAAACGGAAATGGAATGTATTGTACCCCTACCTGTATAAGTGCTTCTCCGTCGGGTCTTCCATATTAGAAGCAGTAAAATATCTACAATTTAAAAATAATCGAGGTCATATGAGTCTGGTTCTGAGAAAACTTGACTTAATGACTGTGTGTAAAGTGTCATCCCAGATAAGCGTGTGCAGTCCGCACTGGCTAATCAGGAATGACACTTTCCCCTTTTATGGAATTTTTCGTTTAAATAAGTCTATTATCAACACAAATCATGGCTAGTCGTAAAGTGTTATCCATGATAAGCCTGTGTGTACTTCACAGGCTAATATGGGACGACACATTACGCAAACGCATTAAACCCCCTTTCCCCAGAACGAGGCTCATATATACGATATGAATTTATCTCGTTATACATTAATATTCACGATTTGCAGATAAGAGATTCAATAATACACATAACCGGAAAGTATGGTTAAAGTCTTACACCATATTTGGACTGCTTTGTATTGGCACACCATTGAGTTTGTATACGAATTATACTATTTTGGTAGTTTTTCCTCCGAAAACCAGTCGAGTCACAATCATGGAAAAACAGTGGTGTCAAAGTCATTGAAAACCAGTGGTGTCACAATCATGGAAAAACAGTGGCGTCACAAACAAAACATTAAACACAACAGAAAAACATAATCATCTTCAGAACCGATTCATTTAATTTGGTAAGATTATGAAAATTGAGTGGTGGAATTTCAATACCGAGCCAGGGACGAATACCCAGTGTTGGGTATTGGATATTCAAGTTCAGTTAATATGAAGCCATTGAAAAATACCCACGGTATATTGCGTTAGAGGGTATTCGAACTTGAGCGAACATCGAGCAAAGATCGAATACCCATCTATGTATTGGGTATTCAAACTGTTGCGACAATCAAGAATAGGTCGAATACCTAGCTGGGTAAATAACCATGTATACCGGTAATAGACGATGGTTTCACCTACTAGCTTAAAACATAAATAAAATAAATGAATACTATGCGGCGCGGTATTTTACAAGCACATTCAATTATTCGTTTAAAACAATTGATGCTAGACACATTGCATACCCGTATCAAATTGTCAATTCAAAATTGTTTTCTCTAAATTTTCGGACACCTGCATTTAAAGAAAAATTATCTAAATTTTCGGACACGAACTATTTTTTTAATTTTAAGTGTCCATAAACTTACGGTTATTACGGTTTTGCGAAAATCGAACAAGGGTTAAATACACAGCTTGGTTTTAGGTATTTGATCTTAAGAAAGTATCGAGCAAGTGACGAATACCCAGCCGGGTGTTAGAACAAATGAAATTGGGTATTGCGAATATCGAGCATGGCTCGGATACCAAGCTGGGGTATTGGGCGTTCGAACTATTGCACGTGTCAAGCCGGAATCGTATTCCCAGCTGGGAAAAGGTATGCGAACATTTGATACAATTCAGTCATGGTTGGATAACCAGCTGTGAATTGGGTATTCGAACTGTACCGAAAGCGGGCCAATGTTTGGCCCTTGCTCGATATTTGCTAACTTTAAAATACCTTATACCCAATAAGGCATTCAACATTTTCTCGGTATTGAATTAAACAATAAACCGAGAAAATAGACATTCATGGACAACTTAAGAACATGAATGATACAGGAACACATAAGCGAAACGAGCGACGCTTAGAAAATATCAATATCTTACATTTGCCCGAGGCTATCGTCGTATCCAACTATGTCATAAACATCCCACTGCCCTGCTGTTATAAACGTTTTGGAACCATCGCCTGGTTTTCCCTGAAAATATAACAATGAACTCCGTATTCGATGATACTATTTAACATTCCCCAAAATCATGAATTTGTATTGCATAACAATCTTCCAAATGTTTACTTATTGCAAACATGTTTGCATTACCAAAACCACTTGGGTCATCGCCATTGTCACCTAAATGTTAATTAATATCTAAGAACATATTTACTATACGCATTGAACACATGCCCAGTTTAGATTTCTATTCAAGCAAGGTGTTCAGTATGTTTAAATACATAACCTATAACTTTCTTTATGTAAGGTTAGGGCTTTCACATTTTTCGCATTGAACATTTTACATTTGGTGACCCCAGTTGTAATATGTTCTATCTGAATAATGGTTGTGTGTGTAGGGTCCTTTAATGTTCATGCAGTTGGCCTCTTGCCTAAAATAAAAGACTGACTAAATTTTAACAAGAATTTCTCTTCTGATATTGGTCCCACAGTTTCATTGTTGCTGTATGTAATAATGCTGGAAGATATTACCGCAATATCGTTATATTTAATAATGATGGAAGATATTACCGCAATGTCGCTATTTTTAATAATGATGGAAGACATTACCGAAATGTCGTTTAATTTAATAATGATGGAAGATATAACCGCAATGTCGCCATATTTAATACCGATGTCAGATATTACCTCAATGTCGCTATATTTAATAATGTTTGAAGATATTACCGCAATGTCGCTGTCCGAGTCTACCATGGCAATGTGCTGAAAAGTGCCGGCGGCCCCGTCGGTTTGCGGCAGGAGCAGGAAGTACTGGCTACCATCCGGCTTGAACAGCACGGGGCGAAACTGTGTACAAAATTAACATGAACCTCGCTCTGAGAAACCGGGGTTAATGCATGTGCGTAAAGTGTCGTCCCCGATTAGACTTTTCAGTCCACACAAATCAGGGACAAAACTTTCCGCTTAAACTGGTTTTTTGCTAAGAATATACTTTCTTTAAACGAAAAATATCAATGAATCGGAAAGTGTCGTCTCTTATAAGCCTGTACGGACTAAACAGGATAATATTGGACGACACTTTACGCACGAGCATTAACTTCCGTTTTCCAAGAGCGCGGCTCAAACAAATTGTGGGGTTGGTAAAAAAACACAAACCCTGGTCTTATCTTATATAAGGATCTACGATCAAAATAATTCTTGTCATCCGCGTTTAATAGTTGTTTTCTAGTCGTTCTGTATGTTGTTTTTAAACAATGGTTTCGAGGAAATAGTACACCTATAATTCACGTTCTCGAAAATTATGCTTGTTATAAGCGTCAATAACATTACACTCTTAAATATGTGTCACCGTCATGACCAATTTCTTAATAATTGAACATTTGTATAACGATATAATTCTTAATAACAGTGTTTAACCCAAATATTCAATTGTAATAAGCAATCGCCATACAATTTGCAAGCAATTTCAGAATATTTTATTTCTTACCAGGTCAACCCAACCCGTTTGTGACTCCACTCTCATATTCTGAAATATAAAAACCGTCAAACATCGTGAAACATCGACTCTATATGGGACGTCAATGACATCACATGTTTCAAAAACATCAAGAAAATACGATATCTTTAACACATTGTTATCAAGAAGCTATTCGATAATATGTCCAGATACGTTCAATCATACTCGTTTCATGTATGCATAAACAATATGTATCATGTATTACTATTTATTTCCTGTGTGATTGTAGCGGTTACGAAGCAACAATTCCGTAGACAGCCACAATAATACTGTATGAGAGAACATTGTTTGAACAGCAAACATTTAAATGGTTATCAAATAAATACTGTACAATAAGCCACATTCAGTATAGTGTACAATTGTAATATATAATTGATTACAGTAATTACGGAAACCTTTCCATCCATGTTTGCAGCGAAGTTGCAGTTGCAATATTACACGGAAAGGCTTCTTGCAACTCATACAATGCTTAATAAATTGTTTACAGAAGTTGCAAATCTATCGGAAACACTTTCAAATTTCACTTAAAACCAAACATACATTAATTATTCAGTTTTACAAATTACTAAGTGTTTTGTTTTCGCATAAAAAAACACGATGCTTTTTCTTCAAAAAAGACAGCACGTTTGCTACATACGCAGTAATGTTAGAGTTGTAGCTGTTATAAGAAAGTTTAAAATGCCTAATTTATGATATGTTTGCAGTTATAAAGAGCTAAGGCTAACACGTAATAAACAACCTGTTTGCATGAGGCCCCATTTGCCTCACATAGTGATAAGATGGACATGTTCTGCGCACGATTCATCCACGTGATCAGCACGTGACTTGCATCCTGCCACGTGACGGCAGTAAAGTAGTAATCACTGAAAACAAGGCGCGTCTAATACGACATGTGTTTTACTTGAATTTGTTTAACATAAAAATNTCAGTGTTACAAACTACTAAGTGTTTTTTTTTCGCATAAAAAAAAACACGATGCGTTTCTTAAAAAACGACAGCACGTTTGCTACATACGCAGTGATGTTAGAGTTGTAGCTGTTATAAGAAAGTTTAAAATGCATAATTTATGATATGTTTGCAGTTATAAAGAGCTTAGACTAACACGTAATAAACTACCTGTTTGCATGAGGACCCATTAGCCTCACATAGTGATAAGATGGACATGTTCTGCGCACGATTCATCCACGTGATCAGCACGTGACTTGCATCCTGCCACGTGACGGCAGTAAAGTAGTAATCACTGAAAACAAGGCGCGTCTATTACGACATGTGTTTTACTTGGATTTGTTTAACATAAAAATGTGAGCACAAATAGAGATTTCACTGAGTGCAGTGTGCTTTTTTGTTAAGTAATATATTGCCTTGTCGATATGTAAACGTTTATTAACCTTTATTCCGAACCTATCTTACTCCATCGAATAAAGGATACCCAAACGAGGCAATCATTATCATTGGGGGCTGACAACGTCAAAGCGTAGTCCGTTTCTCTACGACGTCGGGTATATGTTTTACTATGAAACATTGTGTCAATACACTACTTATTCAGGCGAGTTTTATCTTTTCTGGTATTTATGGATTAGAGAACGGAACATTCCGTAATGGTAGGTACTTATTTTCAATAACAAACTAATTACAAATGCGCGTAGTTGCAACAGTTACTTTGATTTTGAGCTCAAATCGAAATATTGATTTGAAGTAATGCATAAGGTGGTTATTCTGTTAAAATAGCCAATTACAGTAACTTAACTTAAATGAAACAACATATTACTTTGATATACTGTACATTTAACATTTTAAAGTGCAAAACAGGTTACGAACATATATTTTTTTATCATTCAAATGCTTTGTTTAGAAGGAAATTACAAGACACTTTATGTATAGGTTTTGCACAGAGTATGTTTTGGTTTTGCAACGAACTACAAATATAATGTATAGGTTACTCAACGAAGTTTTGATAAATCAGCGGTATATCTCATGTTTAACCGCATAAATTCGTAGTTAAACATATACCCGACGTCGTAAAGAAACGGACTATGCTTTGACGTCGTCAGCCCCCAGTAATTATGAGTTTTGCAATTGACAGACAACATTTTGTAATCAAGATATGTAAATTAATTGTTTTATTAAAGAATCTTAAATGGTACTTAAACAGTAGAACTATAACAGCAGGACATATTCTAAAATTTAAAAGGCGATTCAATGAGGAATTAGTGTTTGAAGGTATGATGTATGATATTATATATCAGTATGTACATGTGTTATAACACTTACCTGTGTCTGAGATCAGTTGGAACCGGAATCGTTGATGTAGTGTTAGAATTTAAATGGACGACCTTTAAAACTACCTTTGGGTTTGGCGTGCCTGGCTAAAAACAAAGTGCCCAATTAACTGCTCACATGCATGTATACGCGATGTATTATGAAATTTAAATAGCACTATGTACATATATATTCCGTAATCCTTACTAAAAAATACATTTTTCATAATTTTCTGTGTGCAACATTTTACTAAACAAATGGTGTAAGTGAACGCAGTAAAGTATTCTTCATTAAAGCGGCAATATGTTGGGGGAATTATTATTGACTTCATTATAATTCTTGATTTGAAAAACAAAAACGCTCAAATTAATTACTAAATAAAAGAAACTTTTGTGTAATTTTGTGTATGTCAGAACATTATTTGTTGATATATAATTATTGATTCAACTGATGAACGCATGAAACGTACAAGCACCATTCAACTGTTAGCTTAAAAACTTTATTAATTAAAACCGTAAACTTATTTTTTAAACATCAATTTTTTTACATTTGAAAATACGTCACCTTTGGATAGGCAAGACGTTCAGTTTTGCCGAATTCGTCATCCATGACGTCATACATCGTCATCTCATACTTCATCACATCTCTGTCGTCAAAAGAGGCGTACAGGATATACGAGCCGTCAGGAGAGAACCAGAAGGCCGAATCGGAACGCAGTATCTCCTCTGCAAGCAAAACACCAAACCTTGGCTAATTTAAATAAAGGCATAATGAATAAGTATACAGTTTGGCTAGAAATGTGCTCCAGTCTAGATATACTCAAGAGAAAAACGGGGGATTATTATGTGAATGAATCTCATAAGCGACGCTGCTTTTTGTACGACATAGAACCGTTAAAATTGTGTTGAATTTTACTAGGTGTTGATGACCCTATTTGACAGGTTGCACCATTTCTATATAATCAAAACACGTGTCATTAGAATGCAAACAAAATAGAGAAGATAACATGTTTAGCGTTTATATTTAAACATATCTTAAAATTGTATTACAAGTATAACAATTAAAAAGGCAGCTTAAATCAAGTACGTACGTATGAATTCAGTTGATTGCACTGAAATGTATTAAAAATTAATATAGCACATCATGAATCCTTTGTCAACAGTTACATGCGCTGCCTTATGCATGTCAATGACTACACATTTATCATTCTGCTCTTTATACTACCGTACCCACCACGTGCATGCACATTCAAATTTCATTGCACTACTTTGTAGCCACCATTTGCGCGTGAAGTGTAGGTATGAACTCCAAATACATGCAACAAAATATAACCATCGTATTTTACACATAAGCATACGTTCCAACACAAGTTCGTAATTTCACTACCTTACGTTCAATACACATTTACCGTACCCTCATAAACCCAATCAGGAACGCCGTTGAAGATTGTATCAATGTTATCAAAGCCATCAGAGGTGAGCTGGATGAAATCTTTGCGTGTGGGGTCCCGCATGTAGTACATGTCGTTGTATTGCACGAAAACCTGAGTAAACATACAGATATATATCAATAAATAATGAAGTGACATCGTATTGAATAAATACGAGTCACAACACATGATGCAAATAAAAAAGTAAAAAACAAAAACAAGATGGCACTTAGATAGATAGATAGATTTATTTCAGTATAATGACACAACATGATAAAACATATCTACATACATGATAAAATAATAAAACAATAAACATGTATGAGAAATGAAACCATGTCATTAACATTACACCAAGGATTACAAAAAAAGAGAACTTAATCTCTTATTTCCATTGTGGTCCTTGGATATTGATGGTATTGACATAGAGAGGCATGGGATGAATATCACAGATATGAGTTATGAAAGACAATCATTGACATAAAAAGTAGCCATATTAAAATGTGGATAAATTACAAACTAACTACATGGATCTAAAAGGATGATTACATATTAAGAAGATGAGTTTTAACTGACAACTTAACAGTAGATATACTTGTAATGTTCCTTAAAGCNACTGTATGCAATGAAAACATACCATATCACCGTCATAGAGTATTTATTAGAATTTCAAGTACGATCAAATCTTGACATCCAAACATCCATTAGAATACGTGTTAATAAGAAACAAACTCTTCGATTAATGATATTAATTTGTAGAATATATTGCGATATTACACAAGCGACTAAGTCCATAAAACACTAGAATAAATCTATTTAAAGTATTTAGCTCCATCAAATTCAAGGGTTAATACTAAGTGTTTAGAACAGATCAAGTGTATATTGTCTTGCGAAGAGTCGCCTTCTGTTTTAAATATTTTATATAAATTAGGGTATGTACTTTTTTATCTCAGAGCGCATGTTTTCTTTTTAATGACAATGCTTATGCAAAACCGAGATATACGAATATAAATTGTATCACATTGACCTGGAACTAATGGAATAAAGTATTACATTCAGTTTTGTGTTTGAACATATTTCCAAAACGTTTATATACACCTCAATCAATACTAGTATTTAAAATTGGACTGTTCGTAAACACTACATGCGAATACATTCTTAGTGTTACGGTGTAACAAGCGTAGGCTTAAACTTAAACATTTTTTTTTTAAATTTTTATACAATAAAACAACACTTGAACTTTACCCTTTTAGCAATGTTTGACTATAGTTATATTTTACGATATTCGATTACATTTATATTTTACGATATTCGATTACAGTTATATTTTACGATATTCGGTTGCAGTTATATTTTACGATATTCTATAATAGTTATATTTTACGATATTCGGTTACAGCTATATTAAACAATATTCGATTACAGTTATTTTTTACGATATTCGAGTATAGTTATGTTTTACGATAAGTTATAATTGGTCACCTTATCAGAATTTTTGATAGAAGAACACGACCATAATACATGTTAAAGAACCAGTTATGTGATTTATTAAATCAACTGCAAAATTAAAGCACAACTATTGAATGAAAAAACACAACTTCAAAGCAAAATTATGAGTTCTATCAATCATTAAATCCTTTCAAGCGATTATACTTGTGCAGAATGATTTTTATTAAATTACAAGACAATTCTTGATTGTTTAAAAACCATAACATGATACAGTAATTTCCCACGAGCGAACTAACACGAAGATAGAATAAACTGCACCATTGAGAGTGTGTGCACTGATTTGTAGTAGGTTCTTATTTTTAAGACCGTTTGATGAATCAAATAAAAAATATTGGTCATGCGCTGGAATAAAATTTCTGGTTTTATCCCCGGCTCGGCCACACTTTGCTATTGCGGGGTTTGGACGATACAACACAATGTATTAAAGCCAAACAGATACTTGACTAATTAATTTTGTCAAAAACAATCAGTGTTAAGCATCCACAAGGATAACAAATCAGTGTTTTGCAGCAACGTATATTCACAATCAGAGTATAACAGCCACATAGGTACACACTGAGTGTATTGCTGAATCAAAGATACAAAAGCAGTGTGCCCATGTGACTTTATCACGAAAACATTTGTATTGCCTGTCTATGTGTATTAATTGTTATTTAAAATGATGTATTTTTTGTATATAGTAAAAACGCATGTTGTTATATTACATATGTGTTAAGGACGATGAGCTGTATATGCTTAAGTTAAAAATAAACTATTCTGTTCTGTTCTGTTCTGTGTTGCAGGCATAAGGGTACACAATCAGTGTATTGCAGGATTAAGGTACACAATCAGTGTATTGCAGGATTAAGGTACACAATCAGTGTATTGCAGGATTGAGGTACAAAAACAGTGTATTGCAGGCATAAAGATACAAATTATGTGTATTGCAGCCACAAAGTCACAGAATCATTGTATTGCCGCCATACGGATCTGCCTTAAGATTTCGAACGGTATTACCGAATTTCTTGGGATGTTATTTAGGACGACGTTGTACACAGGGAAAATCATCTGCTTATCACCATAACTGCGTTACAAAATGTCCGCCTTTAATTGAACATATCTGACCGATTATGTATTTGCAATGAGGCCTTTTAACTCTTCCACATCATTTTAGTTATTGAAAAAGGAAACATTTGAGCAAATGAACAAAAAACCTAGCGACGAGCTCAAGACTGTTTTTTTAAACATAAACGAACCTTATACCCTGTTATGTTTTTATCCTTAATCTGAACGGATAAAAGATGTGCAATACAAAGAATTGCTAAATTACAACATTGCGCAGGAAAGGTTTTTCTCATAAAATTAAAAAAAATAATAAAAAATCTCAGACTAGCGATACGGGCGGAACCTCTAGACGGAAGGCATCGTAACTGTAAGAAAACAACTCCGATGTTTACTGCTCTCTGAATAAAGGCTAGACTAGAACTAAAATAACATAAAATTTGACTGGCTATAAACACTGAAACACCAGACGGAAGCATGTCGAATGCACAACAAAAACATCCCATGTTACGCAAAAACATCCATAAACAAACATGTCGAACGTCTTAACGGCCGCTTATATGTACAATGTATGTGTTTATTGCAAGTTCATGAGGAAATGTCATCAATATTAAAAATGAAGTGTAAACAGGAAATATCATTTGAGCTAGAGCGTTGACTCTTTAATACACTAATGAGGTGCATATTAGAAAATTCCCGGTAAAATAATGTTTCATTAGAAAAGAGCTTTATCGTGTATTTGTTGTTCTTGTAAATCGAAGATTTTGTCAAAAGTTATTTCGCAACAGTTCTGTTAATAAAAACGCCGTTTAAAATAAATCAGAAACGTTTATTGTTCTGAAATAGTAATAATCTGTATCTACAATAATGTGACCAAGATTAATAATACAGACCACTGTTTCAGTCCCACGGCTTTGAATGGTAATCTTGGACAAATCGCTTCTGAATTCAAAGTAGCTAAACATAGAGCTACATGCCCACAGGGACTTAATTATATGAAATTAATTCAGATTCAGATTGTTTGATACAGACGTTCCGACAAGGGTCTGGCTTATATTGATGCCACACGTCTTTTTATTTTAACTCGTGTTAATATATTCAGTGTGCCTTGCCATTGTCGAAATGTTTGCAATGCTAATTTAACAACCACTAACCATTTAGCTAACCACAATCGCGTCGAAACGATGTCATTTGTTACATGATAAGATAGGTCTTGCACCAGTTTCTTTCTTCCTTAAAACCCATTTGCATAATAAATGCATGCTAAACATGCGAACTTTAAGTAAGTTTGAGATTTGACTGGAAATGAAGTAGCGGTAGACTACGAGACAAACAATCATTGCCATGATGTTGCGTACACTTGCTTTCGTAAATGCATATTGCAAACGACGGTTAATATATGCTGTTTAACTTAATTATAAATATTAACTGCATAACAAGTAAGTTTTAAGCTTCAAACAATCGTTAATTGTAACATCGAAATACAATAAAGCACCAATCCAACATTGCACGTAAGCTGTGTGTAGCCCATGGCGGTGACGTCATTCGGTCAATATTTAGCGCGTGCAACTAATAAAAGCAATAAGTGACCGGCTCGCATACTCCTGATTTCATTTATCGTATTTTACGAACCTAGAGGGTGAAAATATCTAAAGAAGGACAAATATACAAGAGGTATAAGAGACATTCATGTAATAAAAAATATAATCTCATATACATTCATATAATAATAATATTCGCGCATTACACTTTTGTACACGCACGTTGTAACCAGACGGCGTGTCATTTATCTATCATTGAATTTAATTGCCTCTATTTAAGTACCCATACTGTGTGTAATAATATATTAATGTCGTTTGAAGGCTTATCTACAGCTAAGTTATTGCATAAAGACGCGCAAGTGCACCCCAAGCGGATATAACGAATAAAACGTCTTCTGACTCCGACTTTTACGGTGTTTTGTTTCGTAATGGACGGTAAGGTTTGTTTAAGGGGCGATGAAGTACATTTATTGTGCATGATATGGCATTCATTGAGACACAAAGTGAAACTTAAGATGGTCAAGAGGAAGCAAAACAAATAAAGCTTCAGATGGACAAAACGGAGAAAAAGCAACAATATCACAATGCCATTTATGGAAAATGACCAATACAAGCATGTGTTTTTACAATTAAGCGTTTAAAAAAGGACTAACAACCATGTGTTTTGTTTTCAAATACGAGCATCATATAAAAGAAACAAACGTGTATTGCACAATACCACACAAAACATGTATGTGCACTGAACACCTTTTTTTTGTTAAATACTTTGGTTCACTACCCTTGCATTTAAATCGAAAGCAATTAGTTAATTTAATTGCACATAACGACTGCTAAAGATTTGTTTAACCTCAAAGAAAATCATCATGTATGTTTGTCCAACGTTACATAAATTATTCTGCGATACCAGTACACTTTCTGCATGTATTCGATGTCATTTTATCATCTGATAAAAAACAGGATGTGCTGTCATAATTAGGATAAAAGTATGTTGTCTAAAATAATTACTGTTGTTAATTATTTATAAGAACCTCTTGTAAATGAACATATTTCTCCTTGAGACAATACAGCGTTAAATAAATACACAAACCATGCTTAAAATAATCAATCATTTCCCCATACAACAAAGTTTATTTAAATCAATGACTAGCATGTATAAATCATATTCTGATGTGGGTACTTTTATATCACAGAACGCAACAAATCAAACACATGTGGCATGAATTGTTATAATAGTTATGAGTTTAAAGAAATCATCGATTTGCAGCGCCGGTTCCTGTATGGTGTGTCGCCATAGGTCCTTATGAATATTGAACTGTTTCACCAGTAAAGCGCTGTATAAGAAGTCATCCCATAATCGGATGTGGAAGCAACCGAAGAAAGGCACGGACTANGAAGTACGCATTGAATACATATAAGTGCATTTGCTCGGCACGATAACCTGAACCACTCGCCAAGACTCGTAACTTCGGTCTTCTAAAATTCTTTAAATACAGATATAGGTATTCAACATTAACGTAGTATTCTTTATTTATCACATGCTATATTGAAACATACACAAACATTTTATGTAAAGAAGTGTATAGTTTTTGATACTCATACGTAAACATAGGGAACAATATGTCGTGACCATACATTCAACTAGAATACATACGTTATACTGAGTTTATACAAAAAGTATGTGAGGATGTTTCGAAAGGTAATTTGTGTGAAATATTAAGCAATTACATTTGCTGGCACGGAAACAAGCCAATTTCATTAATATTAAATCCTAACGCTCACTGAATTATTTGTGGCAGTAGTTAGATTCAGAGGACATTGCATACATGGTCAAGTTCATTTTACTTCTTAGTTAAATCGCAGGTGGCCGTTGTTCAACCACTCAAGTATCGCGTTGTATAAATGCCTTTGACTTAAATCCTTACCGACTGAACACAAAGGTTTATAAATAACTGCTGAAAGCGCCGATTAGATTGTTAATTAAAAGGCCACCTGAACGTGACCGGATGTAATCAGATAACAATATAATAACAGACGAACTGGAGATGATTTCGTGGTATTTTGTAACAAATCAGTCTTACTCCTTGTGACCAGTATGGTTGCAGGACTTACTCGGAATGACCAGTATGGTTGCAGGACTTACTCGGAATGACCAGTATGGTTGCAGGACTAACTCGGTGTGACCAGTATGGTTGCAGAACCTACTCGGAATGACCAGTATGGTTGCAGGACTTACTCGGAATGACCAGTATGGTTGCAGGACTTACTTAGAATGACCAGTATGGTTGCAGAACTTACTCGGAATGACCAGTATGGTTGCAGGACTAACTCGGTGTAACCAGTATGGTTGCAGTACTTACTCGGCGTGACCAGTATGGTTGCAGTCACAATCAAGGCGATGACGGTCAGAATGACAAACACCGCAATTATGATGCCTCGCCAGTTCCTCTTCTCTTCAGTTGTGCCCACCAGTTCCTTAAAATAGATAAAATACAATATTATTTTATTATCAATAATTATTATAATAATTACAAATCATTTGACAACTAAGTAGCAGTTATTTTGTGCATGATAAACATCCACTTCACCATTATTAGCAGTTTAATTACCGCAACTATATTCGCCTCTAAGTCCACTTTATAAACATATTAATCATCATTAAAATCCCTAAAACAAAATACAAAGATCATCATGATCGTCATTATAATCTTTATCGACTTTAGCAATATACTATGCGGCGTTGGTACCAATTTATAAAAGTAATAATTCCACTTTAGGCATTTCAATTTCTAAAATGTCGCTATAAGCAATGGAGCTGCCAAACCAATTCAACATGATTTAATTGTACATGAGATTTGTACCAGACAAAACAGACTTTCCCGTAATTTAATTGTGAAGGGAGCTATAACATGATCTCATAAACTTTTCTGAACCTAGCTTCGGTACGTTTACGGTATGGTAGGATTGCGGTTTTAGTTTTCAATTGTTTCGGTAATCATAGAATGAGCAGTTTCGGTCTAACGCAAAACCAAAAAAACGTGCTTATAACCACTATCAGGAGACGAAATTTCGCGTATATCAGCCGCCTCTCTGCTTCAAAGGTCAAGGTCAAACCTAGAGCTCAAAGGCCATATTTTGCCAAAACAATACTTGTTTTTGACATACGTGCTATATGGGCACATTTCCTGTTTAGTTCTTTTTTAATCCCATATGCTATACTGATATTAAACAATTTGATCAACGTGTATAACTTTTGTAACAAGACTTTTTTAGAAGGGCGAACGTACTTTATATACCACATAAGCGCATTCGATATACAAGTACTTAAGCAGTTTGTAATACTAACAAACCAAGAGGATGCATTTTTCTTTCACCAGGAATACCCACAAATACAATATTATTACAAACGGTCAGAAACATTTCATCCTTTAAACTAAGTCGTAAGTTGCAATGACGTTCTTCAGCAATTACAATGACATTCAATTTACGGTCAGGATCAAGTTTACTAGATACAGACATCATCACATGGATAAATATAATGTGTTTTACCAACAAGCTTCAATATGGCTTCGCGAGGATAAATGTGCATGACACGTAATATAATATCATTCTGTCGTGAATATCTACATCAATGGCTGGTTTCGGTTTTATGAGCGTCAACACTGCGGCGAAACAGTAGACTAGGAGCAATGTGAATTTAAATGACACGTTTATTATAAACGGATTCAGTTCGAAAACCAAAGCATCAATTGTACACGTGTTTATGACCTTACTTAACCATGTATATATATATGAAAACAGTATCGGAACTCAAGCAAATTCACTGTTTACAGTACGGTAAATATATAATCTTTCTTTTTATAAGAATACCATACCGTTTAAACATTTTAGTCCAATATTTGTATAGAGTTAAAAAGAACGTCAGTCATCTTTTATTGGTATGTAAATTACAAATACAAAACTACACGAATTAGGTCAGGCAAATCGAAAACCTAAAACGCAGAAAAATGCAATGCGTCATTCAAATACCACGCTGCACAAACAAAGCGTACTTGCTGGACATAACGGTTTGTGTATGATAATACCTCGAGCTAAAAAAAGTGCACATATGTTGAACATTTGAACAAGTTTTTCCTCTAATCATTCTCGACGTCAATGCTTTAAATTGTATTTTTTAACATATTGTTATAAATGTTTCACATAGTATCAATTGAAATTCAATACTTAAATATCTTGGCAAACCATGCTTGATTTCAGTTGATAACAAATATCAAGTCGCAATATCTTGAGCGTAATGCTTGCAATCGGATGATACTTAACTCATATTTGTATATAAACTGGCATGACCGCTAAAGTTATATTAATAACCTGTGTCGCTAATCTTATAAATAATTTGTTATTTAATTCCCATTTGACAGATTGTAAAATGTCAACTGCTAGTCAAATATGGGTATTAATCACAGATGATGAGTGAAGGTTAAGCCAAACAGATGCAATTAATGCAGTCGTTGATATGAGCTTTATACTATCTTGACAAGATTTCAAATTTGTGTTTGATATCGCTAATCCTTGTGACGTCATTAATATATCATTACTGGAACGCCAATGCGTATTTTTATACCACTTAATCAATAGGTCTTGGTAGGTCTAAGTTATTGTTTATATTGGGAGTTATGTAGACAGCAATCAATTATGATATTCAACTTGTTACGATATTATTCGTAAAGGATGTTGAACCATTGCAGACAAATCAATATTAACAANTTATAAATATTTTGTTATTTAATTCCCATTTGACAGATTGTAAAATGTCAACTGCTAGTCAAATAAGGGCATTAATCACAGATGATGAGTGAAGGTTAAGCCAAACAGATGCGAGTAATGCAGTCGTTGATATGAGCTTTATTCTATCTTGACAAGATTTCAAATTTGTGTTTGATATCGCTTATCCTTGTGACGTCATTAATATATCATTACTGGAACGCCAATGCGTATTTTTATACCACTTAATCAATAGGTCTTGGTAGGTCTAAGTTATTGTTTATAGTGGGAGGTATGTAGACAGCAATCAATTATGATATTCAACTAGTTACGATATTAATCGTAAAGCATGTTGAACAATTGCAGACAAATCAATATTAAAAAATAAGCAAGATGCACGGCTTGCATGTTATTGCATCACGTCTTTGTTAATAGAGAGTTTATTTAAAAATACATAAGGTGGTAATGCCTTGAGTGCATACATAGTAAACATACAATATATTAAACAATGTTCAATTACGAACAGGATAATTAAAAATAATAGTTGAAGCAACACACATTTTAAGAGCCTTTTGTGTAATTTATAGAGCATGAATTTGACTATCATGCTATGCATATTTTTGTTATAGCTATTAAACTTATATATGTATTTGATAAATGACTTAACTTAAAACAAAAGTTGTGCAAGTTATTTTTAAAATAATGTGACAATATTAATATATTAAAATAATTAACTAAATTTGGACAAGCAGCAATACAAGACGTATACAATGGTACAGTTTAGACATCCCGTAGTAACGAGTGGCATATCTAACACATAAGTTACAGTTTGGACAGCAGTAACTAGTGGCACATCTAACACATATGGTACAGTTTGGACATCCCGTAACTAGGGGCACATCTAACAAATATGGTATACTTTGGACAACCCGTAACTAGAGTCACTTCTAATACATATGGGGCAGTTTGGACCTACCGTAATTAGAGTTACCCTTAACACAATCAGGTGCATTACTGTCATTTTTGTATGACATTGCAGTATTATATATTGAGGTAAGCAACTTTCAAGTTAAATTATAGTTCGTTTTATGTATGCATTGTCTTTTATGTAAAGATAAGAGCCACATCGGTTTCGTGTCTGTTTATGTCATGGGTATGGTGTTAATGATATACTCGACATTCCATGATGGAAAATAAGAGTAGACACTCTCATACTTTAATTTTACAAAGAACAAAACAAATTATGCGTGTGTGGTCATTGTTCTATTTGCAAAATCATACCCATGGTGAAACATTGTCTTGTGTTATTTTACTTTATCCATGACAGAAGGCTGTCACGTAATATTTGAAGGAATCCATGACAGAATATTGAAATATGTCACTTTCATACATTCATATAGAGAATAATAGTTTAGTGTTTATTATAGATCAGGTTTATCATGCGAGGCTTAGAAAACAAAAAAAACTCGAGCCTTGGCGAACTTTTTTTATTTAAACAAAATTACTTTAACTGGATAATTTCGCTGGATCTATGACTTTTGTCGAAAAAAGACGTCATTTCGTGCTGTCGTTTATTGCAGAACTATAATAATGTACTTTAATATATCGATTACAGAATACTGTCACGTGTTAGTTGTATATGTTAAAATGACAGAACACTGTCACGTACTATAAGAATATACCCTTGGCAAAATGATGTCAAGTGCATTAAGGGTATATCCGTGACATAACTTCTGTATAATGCTATCAAGTCTTTTAAGAACCTATTCATGACCGAAAACGTTTACGTTCTATTTGCATAAATCCATGATATAATTATGTTGTCGTTTTTTGTGTTAGGAGGGGGTTAAAGATAATTGTTCACTTTTAAGGGCATGTTTTGAAATAAGTCTGTACATTCCTTAAATGATTTAACATACGGAACGGTAGAGCATTTTATAACAAGAATATAATTTAAGAAATAGAAGAAGCAATCAGTCAGTCTCTAGTGAAGTGAAAGGCTATAACATTAACCCCTCGGTTATCGGGACTGTTAAGTAAAACCGTTTCAATCGTTTTGCGTTTGTAATATTATAAATTTTATCAATTTTCAATGAAGAGTATTCATAAGCGAAACTATATTTTCCGCATGAGTCTGTCTTATTTATTCTTTTCGCTCCATGATTTAAGGTGCTCTTATATTTGTTTTAATCTGCGACACAACGTTGAGATATGTCCATTACGACAGGCTGAGAACAAGTCCCTTTAAACACTTAAGCTTAAGAACCACGTTTATTTGTATACGTCAAAAGTTAACAATTCATCAAGATCTTTTAGCGGAATAAACACTTAGCACTAAACGCTCAGTAGTTCAAACGCACGATAAACACATCGCGGTGTCTTCAAGGCTGTTAGATGTCAGTGTATGTTAGACAATCGATTGCTTTCGTACGGTGCGTAGGCAAACAGACTGCATGGTCAGAAAATCAGTTTTTTAACTAGTTTCTGAATAACTGTGTGGTGAGATGGCGTTAGAATATGTGATGTAAAATGCATTATGTTTAATAAAGAAAATGTGTTTGTTTTCGTTTGCTAATCCTTATAGTTCTATAATTTTAAACGGTATGTATATGGCTGTATATCAGGTTTAAACAGTGTTATTGAAGTTAGAGTATTATTGTTGGTAATCCCCACTCCCGACGAAGTTGGTCACCATAATGGACAACTATGGTGTCTTACTGGTACTCCAGTTTCCTCCCTAGAAATAGGACCACTCCAAAATTATTTGGTTGCATATACCACATAGCTGGAACTGGCAACCATGATTTAAATATAGTCCTTTTTTCTCGTGTCTGGTAAGTTAATAAGTTAGTAGTGTGGGGACACACTCTGGGTGCGCAAACTTTGTAATACATTGCTCCCTTTTTGTATACGGCAGGTATACTGTTTCTTATTTCATAACACTATTTGGATTATTCGTGTAAACTATAAAGCTTTTATCTATCTTATTATATTTCAGCTTTTTTCAAAGGCCCTTTCATTTCATGGTTCATATTGTTTTGGTGTTTTGTGTTGTAAAACGGGTTTTTTCAGCCTCTCAGCATCTTCGATACAAACCATTATCAATGCATCGACAAGGGCTGATCTAATAGAAGATTTGCGCATTTAATATTACAGCTAGACCTTTGTCATCGTTTACATGGTAGGTTTTTGTTATTACGGGTCTGGGGCAAGGCCAAATACAGTCGCCATTTTATATGTAAATGTCCATGTACATTATTATTTTATTTTAACGTTAGTCTAAACACGTTTTTTTACACATATTTACTGAGTATTCAAAATTGTACACAATGAGATTTATAATTATGACTACTTAAACAACAATCGGGAGATACATTGTTTTTTTAATTCAAGGCATGGAAACCAAAAACTAAAGCTAAGCTTTCTTAAAGGCTAAATATATCGACACACACATACACAACAACGAAAGTGGCTCAATAAGTTTAACGCATAGCCAATTATTTACGGTACGCACATACATATAAAAACGAGGGCATGTCTATGATTAATTGTTTTCAAATAGAACAGTGAGGATTAAAACATAAACACTCTTAAGCATGCTCTGACAATTCCACCCGGAAATGGCATAGTGCCACAAAAACGGTAATTATCTGCGAATAAAAAGAGAATAATCGGAATTCAGGTAATACAGGTAGCTCATGAATGTCCTAAGTTATTGTTGTAAAACCATTCACATTGCATGTGTGCTCGCACTATGTAACAATACGAGAAACTGTGTGTTGAATACAAAAAGCGTGAGTCAAGTCCATCATTATCAGTTTTTCTAACACTTGAATGCAATTGCCGTATTCCTGTAAAATGTACGTTGCATCCGAATTTCCTACTTGAATTATATAGGTAAAAGAAGCAGTAATTGCATTAATGTGATATAGCATATACACGGTTCCTTGATTAGTTAGACAATACAAGTATTATTATGATCTAAGAACTAAAGGCAGGTCGTCATTACGCTTGTTAATACACATACACACTTGTAACAAATCATCTTATATACGTTTTAAATGGGAACATATATTTTGGTGATTTTGAATACAATAATTGAGATGTGCGATTGAATAGTGAAGGTATATACCTGTTATATGGTTGCATAACATTTTTAAACTAGATGTTTCATTTTAATGTAACGTGTTTTATTATTCTAAAAGATGTGTACTACAAAAATGTTTTTGGTATAATTATGTCTTATCAGGGTTTACTAACTTTAAATTTACAAAAAGTAACTTTAAACATGTAGCTTGTCTTCGAACACCTACTTGAAATGTATATGTACTCCTGTGTAAGAAAGCAGTGTTATGTTGTTTTCAATTTATTCATAACCTCTGTAGCGTAAAATACCCCCAAGAACAACTTAACATATCCACTGTTGATTGAATACACAGGACGACATATTATAATACATGTACATATATGTAAATAGTTTAAACAAGTTTGGCGTATGTGTACAAATATACCCTAACACAAAGGCTCTCGTAATTCGATTTTAAACCGCTTTGTTAAATACTTGTGTCGTTCATATGCCCTCTACTTTAGTCAACTATTGTGTACAATTACTATTGTTTGTATCGTTTTAAAAGCAGTGTTGGACTTTGTTGAAGTTTGTAGGCCAGTTGCAAGTAGACCCACAGGTGGTATGACTGTTATATGAGGCTTCATACGATTAGCATGATGTTGAGACTATTCCGTTCATCATACACAATCCAAGTAAACCTGGTTGCCAGGATTCGCGCAAATAGATAGGAGTATAACTATGTGACGTAGTTGTAGTTGTATAAGTAGTTGTAGTTGTATAAGTAGTAGTAGTAGTAGTAGTAGTAGTAGTAGTAGTAGTAGTAGTAGTAGTAGTAGTAGTAGTAGTAGTAGTAAGAAGAAGAAAGGAGAAGAAAGGAGAAGTAATAGAAGTAGTAGCAACGTATGAATATCTTACCGGGTCGCCGAACATGGTGCTTGTATCACACTAACCGCTTAGGCTTAGAACTTCCTAATGCAATGTTAAGACAAAGTAGTCCACGTGAGCACACTTTCTGACGGTTAGTTGTACCCAAAATAAATGTTCTATGCAATACCCCACTGACTTTAAGTAAAACATATTTCTAATATCCTATTTAACAAGAATCCCCGAATGCATACACTAGAAACAGTAACATTCTCTTTACTCAACTGTTATTTGATTCGTTTTTTATATGGCAACGGTACAATATAATCATGCATACAGCGACCGTAATCCGCATTCATGTTGATTGACCACTTCACTTTTCAAAATGCTGGTTCAGTTTATATTGCTTATTAACATTCACTATTGTCAATATTTTTGTTTTCACGACCTGTTCACCAATTAACTAGACTATGATGTCCAATAAACACCGACCATTTATTTCTAACACAGTTGTCAAACCGATAGCCGCACTGTAGGAACTTATAGTACATGCTAATTTCCCATAAACACCAATTATTTCCGATAAATATGGTCCCAACGGTGTCAATACTTTATACGCATCCTTTAAATATCCATTAACATGAAAATTAGTTGAACACCACTTATTTATGGGCTGATAAATGATGTTAACACCAGTAAACGGTTAACGCCCACCAACACGACAGATGCTCCACAATCTCAGACTTGCGTTATTGCTTTTCAGAACAGCGAGCTGATTTCTACAACAGATTGGCGGCTGGCACGCGAAGTTCATCGATAGTCACGTGACCAGATTTAATGTTCATTATGCTCTATCCTCGCTTTCTGTGCAGCATCAATAAGGTTCATCAGTCTTAGGCGTTCACTCCAATATATCGATTGTAAACAAGGAAATGGGTTGCGATGAGCCGGCGTTGGGTTTGTCGGGAGGCTAGTTGTTAATAATGGTCCATTAAAAAAAAAATCAAAACAAATCGACATGACAGTTCTTAGAGATGTGCGAGTGTGTTCGTTCACAATCTGACGCAAAACATCGTTAATCTACGATGAAACATGCACGTTCTTAAAAGTAATGCAGACCTGATAATTAATGCATACTAAAGCACATTTCATATGATGACCAGCGCAATGGAAACCCACCTTGCACGAGGAATGCGAATATATCTACATGCAGACATTGTTACATTGAACCAAAAGATTGAGGTCGTATTTGAATAAACGGAATTCTACTTTTACAATATATCTATATATGATAATATGCCATTTAAAGAATACAATTCGCTCTATAACTATCAAAAATAAAACTGTACTATTTGCAAAATATTGCGAGTATTCTTATAACGTTTATAAAAGAATAATCTCGACTCAAGTTATACTTTTAAAGAGAGTAGTTTCTATTCAAAACATAACAACTAACACCATATTTAAGGAAACAAATTGCAATTTATGTCAAAATAATGGCTATCGCGTGTAATGTATGTTAATATGGAAACCATACACAATATTTAGTACGGAATCGATAGGTGTATATTGGCATTTTCATATACAAGTTTGTCTAGAGAACATAATCGATATCCAACTTGAATATATCCCTCTCACCACCCACGCTGCACGACGGACATTACTAGAATTGCTATTTTCTTTATCAAATTAAGCGCACAAATTGGGAAACTTCTAATTTTGAAATTAAAGTTGAATTACTCAATTGTTCACTGCCTACATTGGAACATTATTGCACCGTTGTGGAGAACCATGGAAAGACAATACTTCAGTATCTAGTATCATAAAGAATAAGTAACTAATTACAGATCATCGTCGCGCATTCATAGAAGAGGTAAATGCATTATAAGGTAACTGTGGTGTTGATTCTGGATATAATAAATCAATACTTAATAATGAAGATTAAAGTAAAATATTGTTCTCAAACATAAAACTTTAAACTTGTTAAGTCAATACATGACTCCAAAAAACGTTGTCAAGATAAAATACGTATAAATACGACGAAATCAATAAACACCAATATAAAGCAATCTTGCAAAATTGGCCTAAACAGCATGCTTTTAAATAAAAGTTCTTATGAAAAATAATTATAGCATTAATATTTCGGAAGATTAACAATAATAATCAAGGCCGCTAACAGAGTGCTATTTTTAAATCAGTGCAATACATTTATGTTACCGTCCCGAAGTCAAATACTACTATTGAAGAAAACAAACCCACAACAAATCTATAAACGTATCGATATAAATCGACAGACAATATCTTTCTGTTCATCAATAAATATCCTGGTTTCATTTTTATGAAGAATTAATTTGGAATTTGTATGTCTGCCTGTTTGTCTATCTGTCTGCCGTCTTGTCTATTTATCCCGATAAACTATAAAATAATATCAAACTGTGATTGTATTACTTGGAAATCAGCACAACTATGACGTAAACTATGACCGACATATTTTTTAAAGAAATGATTAATATTGTGGTAACGTACACACGTTAGTTGAGTTTTCGGTATAATGTACGTTATATGAAACCAATTCGCATAAGTGCAAATATTGCCCTACCATCAGTACTGATCAGAGTAAACAAATGCAAAACGCGTTGAAAATCATCGGTTATAAATTCGTGCTATAAAATCCACTACACAATCATGATAAGTACACCATGTACAAATACAGCCAAGGGACGCAATAGGTTCGACTGCTAGAAGTATGTACATAATGATTGCTTTCCCTTCATACCTTTTGGGAAACCAACGACGAAATTCAAAGCACGCTTAATTAGCATGTTTTGCAACACATTGAGGCAGTACAATTTAATCCTCTATGAAACAGTACATATGTTATGGTAATTTCTATTTCATTAATATACAAAACATGGTATTGAAAAACTTTTTGATTACTGATTTCTCTGACATACTGCCTTAGGAATGTTCACACGTAGAAACACTACTCGAACGTTGTTCTGCTTTATACGATCCGCGTATTTATTAATTATTTGGGACGGTTAGTGGACCGAAATTTCGTGAAAGGTCTAAGCTTGCAAGTTATTTCCTTTTTGTTACTGACGATCGCATATAACTCATAAAGAAAAGGTTAACACCACTTAGGGCCTACGTGACCTTCCAGTTAGCACTGGATAAGAGTCGGTCATTTTCCGGTTTGTCTACATTCGTCGATCGGTCAACCCACTAAATAAACGTAAATTAATGGCTCACGAATAATAATGATTTTACAGTATATCGTGTGAGATACGTACTTCTGTCGGAAGAGTATTCCTATGTCAATTTTAACCAAATTAATGGAGTAACAGAAAGTCATATTTTCTTGACAAAACACTAAATTGATGTTAATGCCGGCGAGAGGTAAGGGTATCTCAACCAGCTTATTACGCTCATTAACTGGGCAATTGTAAAAAACTCTTCTGTCAATACTACAAAGATGTACGATGATGCATCTCGATTAATGAAGTTGATACCAGTGTTTGCTAAGAAGACAATTACCATTCAATGGCTAACGCGTGATTGATGAATAATTGCGTGGCTGGCCAATGCAGCGAATCGCTTACTCGACTCTCAATCTAAGTTCACTCTTGTTTTTTCATTGTACCAAACCGGTTGTGTTTATTAGTTATATATGACTTTAATTCAGTATTAGCTTTATAATAATATATATTTTATAAAAATGCTATTTAATATAATAAATAACATTATTTGTTATTGTATACTATAATTTGTTTAGGGGTTTTATGAGGGTGTTCTAATACGCGAAGTGTAAAGACATCACACTATAAAACATCAAAATCTCCGAAATACATTTTGGTAAATATCTGAGACTCCAATACGCGTAGCATAAAGACATCACAATCATAGAACATAAACTTCTCCAAAATACATGTTGGTACATGCGAAATAGCGGAGACTCAAAAACGCAGCCTAAATACATCAAAAAAGAAAACATCAACATCTCCAAAATATAAATGTTGGTACATGCGAAATAGCTAAGACTGGACTTATGATTCGTGATTCGACCCAAAGTCGTATGCATTCATGAAACACAAATACGCGTGGCTACGTGTACACATCATTTTCACTCACACGCGGAAAAATAATTCTTTATTCTTTTATTCTATAACTTTATTGGAACAACCAATAGTTATTAGGTGTCAATGTTAATATGTACTTTATATATATTTGAGGTATACTTCACAATTAACAATATTCGACAACTTTCATTGTAATTTATAAATTTAACATTTACAAGATGGCAACTTTTTCGCATATTCTTACTGTATTCCTTATGTAGTATGGCATGCGGTATAATTGTGTATCACCAGTGTATTATATGTACAAAGTTGCAGACAAATTGAAGAAATAAACAATTGGTCTTTATGTCGCTAGACTAAGTATTGCTTAAACTTGATGTGTATCTCATCCAGAGTGTATTTGTAGTATTTCAGACAGCTACCATTTACTTTTACAATAATACTTAGTTAAGCTATAGATAGCAAGGAATGTGTACAAATAAAAATGTGAATTGTTGAGTAGATTCCGTCAAATATTTAGCTTTCTGTCATTCATGGATCATTTATGGGTCCAATTGATAAAAACGGGGAAAAGCTATTTGGCCTTCAGCTTGTATTTTCTTTTCCAAGCAATGCATATGTCCCTCAAGTCATATATTTTTGCTATACAATATTTATTTGTTATCAACGTATTTGTGTTAAGCGTGCAAATTTTCGCATACAGTTTCAGATTGGTAGCATATATAGACCAATACATGCTGAGACATGTAAGGATATGTACGGTGGCACATTAAAATTATTTGACATGTGCATGTTTTTATTTAAGTTGTTGCCACTAATTAGTATCTCGTCCTCACGACTTAATACGTAGAAGAAGCGGGAAAGCTTATTCAAAATTTGGAACGCAATATATACTCGTCGGAACGACTGAGTCGCACGTGGGAAAGATACAAACAACTCGTTGTAACGACCTAATCAACCAATAAAAATAAATGTGGTTTAACGGATGATTCAAAATGGTTGATATAATTGAGACTTAAATAATTTAGGACGATATGAATATGCAGTATTCGTGCTTTAAATGCTTTTAAAATTGCAAGTATTTCCAATTGGTTTATAATGTCGTTACCACGAGTTAGTTATCTCATTCCCACAAGTAACTGTGTCGTTCCCACAAACGAACTAACTTGTTTCCTCGAGTAAGTTATCTCGTCTCCATTACTAGTCGTAGGAACGAGTTAATAAGTCATGGGAACTATTAAAATATTCGTGAAAGCGACATACATAAACAAATGCACATGTCACATATGTGGCAGTGTAGATGGGGGGTCGACACAAACTTGAGTGCGATTAATTTGCCCAAAGGTCAATTTTTGCAATGCAGTATTAAGAACTATCGATAAAAAAAGTAGTAACGTCTTACTCCTTCTTTCAGAGACAGTTTATTGCAAATGTTAACTGTGTTTATGCACAACAGACATAACAGCAGTAAAATAACAGTGTAATGCCTTCCAAAACGAATTAGTTGAACTCCCTTATGACAGCTTTGCTCTTTCTATGTTTTCACTGAATTGCATTCGTACTTAAATAGACGTTTAGATATGGAATGGCAAATACAGTGGATTGGTTTTTGGATGAAGTCTAGATGATACATGTGTTTTTTCGATGAAAATGGGGACACTTATGTTGACTCTTATGTTTTTGAAAATTGTAATTACTAAATATAAAATACAAACGTATCATTTCACTTTGCCTCATAATCATTAGGCTGTTGCAATTTTTCTTTGCCTTTTCCTCGCGACACCACAATCACATTTGATGCGCCAGCCACAGAGTTCATAATGCCAAAATTTGTCTCAAATATTAGAAAGTGTATTAACAGTTTAACACGTTTCAATATGAACGAAATTCCATCTTACGAAATTTGAATAACACGTACTAAAGCATGCCAACGATGTTCTTCTGGCTACTTAACAGAAAGCAAAGACAAAACCCTTAAAAATAAAACACCTGAGTTAAATCAAATGTATTATTGTTATTTAAATATGAAGTTTATTATAAAACATGTATTCTTATCAAGCAAGTTTCAATTATGATCCGAAAAGTCATTATTTTCTCCATTCTATTCATGTAATTCCATGTCCACCAATACATCAACTTAAATACTATAGTATTCAATTCAAACTCACTACCGAAACAAAGAACATCGATTATCTGTTACAGAGACAGCTGTCAAAGTCAAACAAGTGGATTCGATATATCACGTTTAACAAATAACAATCGAACTGACACTGTAGTTTAACTAATAAAAACACCCAGTTGCCGTTTACGATTTCAATGTTTCATCCATTGACCCGGCACACGCTCCGGTGAACGCATACACAGTGGAGTTCGAGAATCAATGATCACGATCGCTATGAATTGGAAAATAAATAAGTAGGACTTCCCGTCAGCTCTTTGGCTTTGCGACTCGGTATTCAAACTTACATCAGTACCAATTGTGATTCAAGTACACATTTGTCAAGGGTGGGATTGTTCAATTTTGACGCTAAAATTCAATTTATGGTAAAAATCGAAGTTTAATAATTTATTAGAATCCTCACATCTGAAGACAATGTCATAAGATAATTCATCTGTATAACAAGTATTATACGCAGAAATCATACTAACTCTTGTTTTATATACGTTGTATCCGCATTATCATAATACGTAATAATAAATCCTATATGCATATTAGTTTTAAAATATTAATACCGTCAAATCGTATTGCATTGAAAGTAAAACGAAGTGATGTTAACACACGTTCACATATTATCAAGCTTGTATTCATAAGTATTTATTTATTAATTTATTTTTAACTCCCGAGGATCAATATTATAAAATCAATTGAACGTATGTTCATGTAAATATATAATGTCAAATATGATTGATAAAAACCTTAATGATGTTAATCTATTAAATCGGTGAGAACATTAAAGTCGGATACTAATTTTCTCATCGACAAATTTGCCGAAGGAATAATCAATTTATAGTATGTTTGCTTAATTTATCAATTTTAGTTACACTTCAACGTATATTTTTTTAATTGTATTTATAAATATCACACTTTACTCCCTCTTTATGGCGCGCCAAATATATAAATAAAAAATAAGGTGCAAGGAACTTAAAATGTATTACATCAATTTAGTTTGAAGGCAACATTGATGAAAGAAGCACGTATGTCGTTAAAAAGAATTCTACAAATTAATGATACAATCCATTCATGTAGTGACATCGCAAGCAAATTGAGAAACAGGCACATGGTAAAAAACGTGTAACGATTATAACAAAAGGCGTAAAACAAAAACAGTCAAATCAGTCAAAGGATACAACATTTATCCTTCGAAAGTCATCTAATGAACTCAACGAAAAAACCTTATTCATGTAAATATTAATGTATAATACTATGAACGATATTAATACGAAAACAAACGAAACGTCAATAAGAGTATTAGGGACCCAATTATCTAATTTTAGCAAACGTTAGTTATAGAAGTATTATATCTGTGTTAGGCCAAAAAAAAAGGTCCGTTTCCGGTCTCCTTGGAGAAAAAAAACAGGGTCGGTAGGTAGGGATTTTATTTATTTTTTGTCTTTCGGGTACTAGAATGGAGAAATGAACCGACATAAACAAAAATGAACATTTGTTTTTTGTTTTTTTTTGGCGACCCCAATAAACAGTTTAGGGTCGGCGCCGATTCTGGAGACACGGTCGGGCGACCGGAAACGGACCTATTTTTTTTTTTGGCCTTAGTGGCAAATTAGATGTTTTGGCAATAAATATGTTTCTAATTATGATTCATGCTACATGAGAACTGAAGCTAACCGCGCTTAGTGGCATTTTAAATGAGAGCAGATTTGGCATATGTATACCGTTCAAATAATCAGATACGCGAGTAGATTTGTGTACAATATGATTTAATACAAGTTGGTATGATGAATCGACAACAGAAGAACAAACGAAGTATTATTCATGGGTTAAGAAACCGTATTATGATTGAGCATACGTTTGTCTGCGTTTAATGCGTTAATTAATAGAACCACAACCGACTAATAAGTTTGTTTCCATATCATTTTTGAATTGAAGAAGAGAATATAGTTTGCTCTGCCTTATGGTGTTATAAATAGTATGTAGTAGTAGACATGCAAACCGGAATACCACTTTAATTCTTAACGCAGTGTATCTTGATTGTTCCATTCGATTACATGCAAGCAAAGCGATAGGAAATAATTCGAAGAAGTAACAAGAACTCGGGAAACGTGGAATGTATACTCTTTCAACAATTGCATTCGCGAGCTCGAAAGTTACAGCACATATCTTCGTAGCGAGAACACAAGCTTAATGTTTGTTGGATGTATTCGAGGATAAAAGAACAAAACGTTTCAAATTATCATTTGCTGCCATGTTAACTCGGATTATGTATTCTGAGAATTGGCAAACAATGATAAATGAGTCGCGTTCTGAGAAAATTGGGCATATTGCATGTGCGTAAAGTGTCGTCCCAGATTAGCCTGTGCAGTCCGCACAGACATTCCGGGACGACATTTTCCGCCTGAACTGGATTTTCGCAAAGAAGAGACATTATTATAACGAAAAATTCCATAAAAGCGGAAATTGTCGTCCCTGATTAGCCTGTGCGGACTGCACAGGCTTATCTGGGATGACAATTTACGCAGCATTATTCCCAGTTTTCTCAGAACACGACACAAATGAGCCGCGTCATGCAAAACAGATTAATATGCCATATGAAGGAAGCGTTTCTCCAAACCTATAAAGTAAGTTATCCTTTTTGGTATCCACAAAAACAACATTATGCATGTACTTAACGTAAAAAAAGTGGAGTCACTGATTTTAAAGGCTCAGTAGATACTATTCTGTGTGACTTGTCGGTTATTATGTGTTGTATATTGTTATGTATTCATTTTACCTCCATATCCACTAGTTATTATATGGTGTATATTATTATGTATTCAATTTACCTCTATATTCACCGGTTATTATATGATGTCTATTATAATGCATTCAATTTACCTCCATATCCACCGGTTATTATATGGTGTCTATTATAATGTATTCAATTTACCTCTTTATCCACTGTTATTATATGGTGTCTTTTACTATGTATTCAATGTACCTCTAAATCCACTGGTTATTATACGGTGTCTATTATATGTATTCAATTTACCTCCATATCCACCGGTTGTTGCCCAACACTTTTCCTGTTTCTTGAAGTTTCGACCCCAACATTTGACGCACCAGCAGCAGAATTCATTTCTAAATACTAAGTGACACACTAGTTATCCCCGATAAGATCTATATCCACGTTAAAAACACGGATGTTTGTATTATAAATTCAAATTATGAATATCAAACTTTTCATATCTGACGATGTAAGAAAGGTCCCTTATAATAATACGTAACACATAACCAGCACACGCACTTAGAAACACGATCCTTACATTACTTCGATTAAGTAAATAGAAGTTTTTTTTATAAATCACTTAATTTGCAATATTTCCAACGAAGCAGATTGTTTCCGACTTCTAAACAACAAAATCCGTTTCAAAACTGTTCACTTCCAGAAATCAGCGGACAATCATTTGCAATTTGTAAACGTTACTCTGTCTCTTCAACCCGTAGGCGAACTACCAAAACGATTACTACAAAACAACAGCAACGTACATATCCAATAAACCTACTGAATGCGCCCCGTGCGGCATTGGTCATCAAATGTTACCACTCACTCACTGCACGTGGTAATAATCCGCATGAGAACGACCATCTGTTTTGCATTCAAACACCGTTATTTCTGGCAATACTGATGCAATGTATAGACAAGGGAGATTCAATGTATACACCATACGGGCAATGAAATGAACAGGTTAGATGGCGAAACATAAACAACATATATTAGAATGTTGTATTTGATAACAATGAATTCATGTTTTAGCATTTTTCAAAATAACTCCACGAATATAATACGCATGTATGCAATTGCCCGATGATTGACAAGAGTGTTCTGTGGCATTATTGCTAGTGTTAATATTTCATGTGAAAGATTAGTCCCTAATGCGTTAACCGATCACTATATTTGAAAATAAAAACGAATGTCATAAAACATAGAAATATTTTTTTATAAACATATTCATTCTATGATGTGTCTATATATCATTCAGGCAGTACAGACAAAGCCCTAAATGTGATATGAATACCGTTGGGAATGCATGCATTCATTTCAAGGCTGTACATATGATCCTCGCCTTGTGAAAAGGGTGTTTAATGCATAAGCTTAAAGTGTCGCCCCAGAATAGCCTGTACAATTCGCACAGGCTAATCAGGGACGATACTTTCCGCATAAAATGGATTTTCGTCACGAATAGTCTTCCTTTAAACGAAAATACACTAAAATAAAAAAGTGTCGTCCCTGATTAACCTGTGTGGACTGAACATGCTAATCTTGGACGACACATTACGCAAATGCATTCAATCCCCTGTTCACAGAGCGAGGCTCATATATTTTCTCTAACAACATACTGAGCATTCATACTGTAACAGATATTTGCCAGAGGCATACTTGTTCGCGCCTATCATCATAAATAACGACAAATCTACTAAAAGCGACAGCGTGGAATTGAGTCCTTATTTAAGGTTCACAAGCTCGCACGCACACAACTGGTGGCTTATTTCTGTCATATCATTTTGGCGTTTTGGCGGTTTTGAGAAACACCAAAATGTCAATATTCCAAAACAAACGAAAGACCAATTTGTGTAGTGTCCTTTGGGCTTGTGCTTTTCGTCCTTGCACGTTGTCATGTGGTATCCGTAACACCAGCTTACACGCGAACACAAAAAATGACACATCCCATGATTGTCGTAATGGCGTGTAGTTTTATGGCGTCATTCAATCCGGAAACAAGCCAACTTGAAAGAACACGAAATGTATTTGCGGGTATATTATTCATTCTGGCGTGAAGTCGTGTTGGCGCACTACAGACATGCCAACACCCAGAGCGACTTTGACAGAAATCCTCCACCATACCCAACAGCATATGGGCCGCATATTGGGAAAACGGTGTTAAATGCATGTGCGTAAGGTGTTGTCCCAGATTAGACTGTGCAGTGCGCACAGGCTAATCAGTGACAACACTTTCCACTTTAATGGTAATTTTCGTTTAAAGGCAGTCTTTTTTTTTGCGAAAATCCCGTTTAGGCGGAAATTGTCGTCACTGATTAGCCTGTGCGGACTGCACAGGCTAATTTGGGACGACACCTTAAGAACATGCATTAAACCCCGTTTTCCCAGAGCGCGGTTCATATTAATTACGACCGCCTGTTTTTCTTGGCAGGCTTTTCTATCAGTCGTGTGTGTAAGACGGGTCATTATTAAGTCGTTAAAAAGCCTGGATTATCCGCAGAGCAAGGTATATCGGTATATGCAAGTAACGAGTGTGTTACATTAGTTTTTTCATCTAACAGGATGAATGGCATAGGGATCGTCATACGTTGTTTTCGATTGATGTGATCTTTCTAATCTATTTACATTCAAATCACGCTAGAAAATCAAGGTAGAAATTTTACAATTAAGTATTTACTAAACATTTCTTAATTGATGTAAATCATATTTGCGTGTATAGATGGAGTGACATTCTCAAGAGTTAGTAAGTAATTGTTTGAGAAACAGTACAATTGTATAGACTACACTACATAGCAATATAATCTATCACATGCTTAGTTAATTACGTTGGTGATGAACGCAGCTTTGTGACTCACGTTTCAATATATTATACATAAGAAATGCGGTTGGCTTCAACCTTGAATGGAATATCAAATAATGCAAAACAGCTAGGGAGAAAACATGAGATGACATATTATTGTTCCATTGTGAATATTTAAAATTTGAATAGCATTTTTCTGCATTTTATCGGTGTATGAACTGTCGGGAAAATTACGCCTAATTTGCATAAACGCCAACGGCGTTTATGCATAAATTAGGTGTATTTTTCCCGACAGTTCATACACCGATGAAATGCAGAAAAATGCTATTCAATTCTTATAATTATAACACAAAATGATATTAAAGCTGAAATTCTATCGTGGTAATGGTCATAAAAGTCCTTTTAAATCTAGCGTATGAATCTATTTTCAGTTTCGGCTTCATCTCCGTCAAACGGGTATATCGTTGAAGTTTGCGCAAAAAATATAGCGTCATTTCGCTATTGACCAATAAAAAAACAACGCCATTAAGTTTCGTTCAAAACACAACGTCATTTCGGCAACTTGTTTATGACCAGAGAGTAGCTACATGAATATTCATGTTTTAATTTGCATACGAAGTGGGTTCATCGGAAAATGAAAAACCGGTCACGTGAACACATTATCCAATCAGAATGCAGCATTCATATGAATGTGACAGAAGTTGTAATTATAGCATTTTATCACATGCCATACCCTGTTTCCCATGTTATATAACCATTACATATATTTTTATATTACACATGTGTAATATACTTTTAAGCGTTTTCATTGGCTTAGTTTTCGTTTATTGACCAATCGCATTTTGTTATTTTGCTGAAATGACGTTGCAACGTCAAATGACGTCACGAAATGTAAACAACATTTGGGATTTATCATTATGTTTACGTAAATGTTTATTTCATTTGCTCATTTAAAAGCATGTGCTAAAAAAGATCTGACACTCGTTGTCATTTCATACCATATTTTATTAAACTCGTCCAGGAAATTCGTTAGTAAGCTCGCCAAAGGCTCGCTTACTAACACAATTCCTGAACTCGTTTAATAAAATATGGTATGATATGACAACTCATGCCAGATCCTATATACATCTATCTTTAAATTGGATACATATTTTAACAACAAAACAGGTTGACATATTTGAAAGGGCCATACATAAAATATTAATGCAGACGACGAGAATTGAGCGTGTTCTTTTATGACGCAACGTACTATGCCGTCATATTGGCTCATATACCTTAATGTAAATTGCAACCGTTTGCAACGGGTAACACATTACAGCCCCAAACATGTTTCTATTTTAATTAATTATTGTATTGGAGGGCGTGAAAGCAGAACTTAAAAGAGCACATCGAACTTCGTTAGATAAATAATTAGTCGCCGAAGCAATATGTACATCGACGTATTGAGTTTGTGTCTCAAAATAGATTTATAAAAGGAGCTTACTAGTACAAGCATAACACTGGATTTTTTAAACAAAATTTAAAAGTAAACCGATTCTTGTGAATAAGCATAATGTAATGATGTGTTTGGTGAAGAAAGTAAGTAGAAATGTACACTACATGCCCTTATGCTTCAGTCAATTAATTGTTTTATTCTCTTGTTACCATTTTAAACCATAAGCACACAGAGTGGTTCTAAGCCGTAGTACTATTTTGTCTTCTGTGTAATAATTAAAACATTCTTCTAAATGTATGACAATGTTTAGAAAAGTGTCAAACTGTGAACAAGTCCCTCTAAAAGTCTCATTTCATTTGTTTTCCGCTTGAGCCTCTGCTCGAATCCTTATGAATAATGTGTTCTGTCATGGATAAACTTAGGCTAGTATCAACGTTGCGGCAACGTTGTCTTTATGGGTACAAAACATGCGATGGGGGCCAATACCACATGCCTATTTCCAATTGTGGATCGGTTTAAGTCTGTTCTACATTTGAGATATGGCATATGGATACAATACAACATATTATGCTGATGAAACATTCGAAATCGGATGTAGGTGCTATATAGATAGATTTATTTCAACATAAAATGCATAGATTTACATGCATCATGTTATATACACACAATAAGTTATAAAAACAACCTGCATGTATTCACACAGCCATGTCAAACAACATTATATGTTAAGGATTGCACAATAAAGGGTTTGCAATTAAACCCTTATTTCCATTGTGGTCCTTTAGTTATAATATTGTATGACATAGGAGACAACGTTTTATATCAAAGTATATAGTAATATCACAGTATTTAATAATGAAAGACATATGACATATTTAAGTAACACTAACCTAGATGCATAGAATATATTTTGATAAGTTTTAGACTAAACATTATTAAGAAGTTATCACATTTTCAGTGTTTAAAAGTTAACATAAAATTATTTGCCATGCTATAGAATAATCATACAGCAACTACTAAGATAAGACGCAATAAATCTATCTATATTAACATTTAAATTAAATCAACAATAAGAAATCTTAAAGAGATGCATATTAAAAATCTATCTGGCTAATACAATGCTCCTAAACACTGTGTTTAAAAGATGAAATACTTTTGACATCTTTGATATGCTGAGGAAGAGAGTTCCAGAGAGTACAACCATTGAAAGCAAATGACTTTTTGCCAGAACCCTTGACCCTTGGAATGGCATACTTATTGCAATCATGCATGTTATGATCGGTATTAGGTGAGTCTGACTGTGTTCTAACTCTGAACCTAGTATTCTTATTGTGGATATTACTGACTGGAGTAAAATTATCTCCCAAATATAGCGGAGCCAACTTAGAGCTAATTTTAAAAACATGACAAAGTGTGATCTGGTTTACTCGACTTTCAATCGGCAACCAGTTAAGTCTATTAAAATGTTCTCTACCTATGTGAGAACTAAGATGTTAATTTAATATGAACCTGATAAGTTTATTTTGGGTGACCTGTAACTTGTTTTTTAACATTTGAGTTTAACCAGTGTACCAAACAGGACAACTGAAGTCAAAGTGGCACTGAATTAAAGACATGACTAGAAGCCTTCTAGTATTTATGGATAAATAATGCTTGTTTTCGATATAAAAACTTTAGTCTCGCATGGGCCTTCTTGATGAATGACTCTGCCATAGAAGTGAAAGACAAATTTTATTCACGTGTAACCCCTAAATACTTGACTGATGATGTAGATGAAATGGGTGTTCCATCACATGAAATATTTTAAATGGATTGTGACCTGAGTTTCTGCCGTGAACCAAACATAATTGATTCGGTCTTACCTAGATGCAATGACAGTTTGTTGTCAATAAAACATTCACTGACTTGCTTTAGATCAACACTACAAATCTCCTCATCCGTAGAAATACTTTTATCCGAAACTAAAATGGCAGAATCAAATGGCAGCAAACAAGAGTAATTTATGTTTAACCACAGCTGACATATAATTTACGTAGATTGAAAACAACAAAGGACCAAGAATGGAGCCCTTGGGGATACCACAGGAAATGTTTTTTGACGACGAAAAGGTACCAGACACATCAACAAGCTGTTTCCTGTCAGACAAATATGACTGTAACCACTTTGTTATATCATCTCCCAGACAAGAAGCATGGAGTTTCATCAAAAATATGCTTAACGGTGGTTTTCTGTGTATTTAGGTGAAAGCAGCGTTTGGTCACTTAATTTCCTACAATCATTCATCAAATCAACACAATTTTAGAAAATTGGCCAGTATCTACTTCTCTGCACACGATATTTTGTATATATATTTGTGACGTACATATCATATTTTTTTTGTTGACAAATAGGTACGTTATCTTTCAGAGGTAAATATCAATATCGATTAATTGCAATGACTGGCAATACCCATGTTTGTCTCTGCTTGATAGTCTATGAATAATAGACGAACGTTAATATATTAAATCCAAATAAATACTTTCATTGCACAGTAACCTTTGCGTCTGCACGCAGTGTGTTGACTGTGGTAAAATGTAGTAAAACTGACAAAGGAGAGTAAGAAAGGAACTACAAATCGCAAATGTATGGCAACACGCCAGTAATTTATTTTAAAGATACACTGGAGACAACAATCATACTGAAACAAATTGTCTTGGAAAAGAAACCGCTTATACAGAATTTAAGGAAATGGCTTTCCGCGGCGATGTTGTGGTAATGAAAATCCAAATATATGACAAAAATGCTACATATCGTTTCTGAAGGACATCAGACCGACAAAACTACGAAAGCAAAATATTTGCACAGGCTAAACTTGGGCGACACTTTACGCACATTCCTGGCTTGAAGGTTTTATCAATAGATTAATTTTCGTTATTCAATCTACGCCGAAACACACGCAATGGCGACCCTGTCAAGCTATGTAACAGATGTTGTCCCGTAACGCTACAGTAACATGAATAATTCAAAACTACAATCTATATTTTGTCATAACTAAAAGGCTCATAAGCAAGGTTAATGAAACCTATGCGGATCATGTTGTTACGCCCTCAGCAGTTACCCTCTTAATAAGTTATGCTTATTATGCCAATTTAAATAAATCGTTACTTGGCTTGAAAAAAATCAAATGCAACGTCGTGAAAAGTTAATAAATGGTGTTCAGGCTTTCCGATAGACTCCCTTCTAACCTAGGCGACCCAGGTTCGATCCCAGTTCCCAGCGCATGTTAGTTTGGTTGGTGGTTACCATACCAGACAGGTGGGATTTCTTCCGGGTACTCCGGTTTCCCCCCACAGCACAATACCACACCAACATTGAAAATATTTCAGTAAAAATTAAATTGCTTGAAATTGCAGCTATACTTCAAAATATGTCCCAACTTTCGTAAGTCTAGAAAGTTAATTGGGTAGTAGTGCTGGGACACACTCCGGGTCCTCACAAATTGTAGCCTCAGACGCGAAAGGACCTCATAAACTTCAAAATACACACACACACATGGTGTTAAATGCATAAGTTTTCTTTATTTGTGCATGTATTTTGAACGATATGATCAATATAAAATATAAAAAAAATATCAAAATTAATTATAACAAAGACTTCCCAAACATGCAAATCTTGTTTATAAAGTAATTATAACGTATACAACTACTGTTACCTTTTCGTACCTTCGTTGTTGAGGTAAAGTGTACTCTAGTATTTGTGCATGAGAAAATAAGCTGGATTAGTACCTTTTGCAGCGGGAAATACTCGCTAGAGATACTTAAATCAAACTAATGAAAGTAATCTTCCATGATAGATATCTAGGAATCACATGATTGGTATGTTACAGTCTTCCCATAGTTTTCAACTATATGTGCTTCGCCCATTTGTCAGATCTCACATTATTGGCACGTTCGTCATGCTCACTTATCATTCGTATATTTACAATAAAAAACAAGTGTGTTATGTTGTTTTCTCCAAGACATGTTGAACATTCAAAACCATTTATACACACGCAAATTATATACACGTCTTAACTACCATTATTATCGGACAGACATGCATTTTATTCAGCTGTTAATGTTTTAAAATAATAATTTCCCTCGGTGATTCGTTTACTTTTACATATATGTTCCCTGTGTATCACGAACTAAGAAATAAAAAGAAGCTGGAAATAAATTGAGATTAAATGGGGGAGACTACTGAAGTGTATTTATCAATGCAGCTAACATCGGTACCGGCCCTTGAATGAAGATTGCTTAATTCTTAGCAATCATGAGCACATTAAATTATTTGTCACTCGTGTCAAATACTAAAGAACCATTTCAATTTAGCGAGGCTGTTAATCAAAACAAATGGTGCAATAACAACATATTCAAATCAGGAAAGGTTGATGTACAAATTGAATGTTTGAATCATACAGACACCACCATGTCGAACAAAATTATACGTTACCATGGTAGTTGTTTAATTCTTCAGTTTTCTGAAAGCGAGCGAGTGCAACGTTTCTTTTGTTAATGAAAAGATGGAATTACTGACAACAGCGAAATCAGGCTTCATTCATTCTATTAGACGTTAAAGGAAAAGCGGCAATACAAAAATATAATATCAAATAAAGAGGTGTGTTTTTTTTTTAATAGTTATTAGACACATATAATTGTACACCCATCAAATTAAATTGTTGTGTTCATATTGGTTTTATATCAATAAGACAATCTAGTCAATTGTGGTTTCTCGTATGTATTCATTAATTGCTTAAATTAATAAATATCTAAATTACATCACATGCATATGTAAGTTTGTTTTTCAAATATCAGATAAAGTTTAATAAATGGTTCACATAAAATGTTAATTATATAACTATTGCAATACACCCGATGTTTAGGACTAAAATACAGCAGGAATGTTGCCTCACTGAATACAACACTAGCGACTGACTAAAATACAGCAGGAATTTTGCCTCACTGAATATAACACAAGCGACTGATTAAAATACAGCAGGAATTTTGCCTCACTGAATATAAGACAAGCGACTGATTACAATACAGCAGGAATTTGGCCTCACTGAATGTAACACGTGGACTAAACGGTTAACCAGTTTTAAATTTCACATGCGAATACAACATTTTTATATTTGAAATCAGCGTGTGTATGTTAACCACATATTTAATTTTCTTATGAAATATATATATATTGGAATATACTTGAAAGGCAACGTAAAAATATAAATACGTGCATACTTAATAGCAAGTCTGATCTCAAGTTAACGTTGATCTTCAAGCGCATAAATCATACATGGCAAATATATGCAAAAAGTAAATAACGACACTTCCATCATATATGCGGTGAAAGCTAAACATATTTCGCATAATATACCCAACAGTGCAATTCCAGTTGACACCTCATCACCATTTAGTGAAGGGAAGCATCATAATACGTGATGTCTTTATATTGAGAACATATCAAGTACTTTGAGGCAAATACACTTAATATAACATAATATAACATTAATTTACATGATGTGGTGTAAACTTTGGATGTTAAAATCAAATTTGAATATGTATGTTACCCTAGTTTATATGCCTTATTCGTGTATTAGATTTACGTAGTTCTTGCATTTTGAAGATAACAAAATACATGGTATTAAAAAATGTAATTGTTCTCCAAGAATTCATTAAGAAGGGAATTCATAATAGCTTGCACTAAATTAAATTATGTTACAAATATCAGACAAAATGTCCATCTGCCGCCGGGGATCTAACCTTTTTGCCCTGACAATAAAAGCAAATCCATTAACAACCATGGCGTGAGCATATTGTCGCGTTGCCATGGACACGCAAACAAAAAACCTATAGCCTAGGAGACAGCTTTATGATTTCTATCTGTAACCAAACTACGATAGTGTTACTCAAAGCCAGACGAGTGTTTGCACAAGGGCTGGTCCTTGTTTTGTCAATCAAAATAGATTGAATTTCAGATTGAATACGGCGCCACGGACAAAGAACCGATAAATTGCATACCGTTGCATACTTTTGTTATAATGTGCAAAACATCAACAGAAAATTTGTTTTGCTAAACCTTATATAAATACAACAAAATAGTCGATAGTCGACGTTCTCACATTATCTATAACGATTTGCTTCGACGATTCATATACAGTATGAAGTACTCCAAAATACCATGTCATGAAATATGTATGAAGTATAATTTCCTTTAGGCTATATATCAATGCAAACATTGGCAACATTTCCTGCTTATAACAAAGAATTTGTAACAAAGGTATTATAATAATATGTTTCTATTGTACCATTGTATGACGGCGTGTTTGAACTCCTAGTCTATAGGTTGCTATTTTTGCTTTAATGAAACTAATATTCTATTGATGTAGCGATTGTGTTTATTTTCATGAAAACATGTCATAGAATCCGAAATGAATGATGTTAAAACCAAGCGAAATAGCATTACTGAATATGAAAGATGTTTAAAATGTGTGTTCGTTAATGGATACAAATCAATCGAAATCGGTAAAAGAAATTAATGTATTGTTAACTCATGTAATCGATACTAAGCAAAATATGCGTAATAATACCAACTAATATAGCGTTTCAAATACGCATGTGCGTTTAAAAGCTGAATGGTCCAGGACTAGGGAGTTGGCTGTTGCTCCCAAAGGCCTTGGGTGCGAATACTGGTCAAGACTTTTATTGTCAAGCTTTTTTTCTTGCTTTAAAAGTTATGTTTGACTATTCCAAGTTCATAGTTTTGCAAGTAAAGTCATTAAATGACATTTTTCACAAATAAGAAGATGTGTGTCCTGGTCCCTTTTAAAAGAGTCAGAAATTAAAAAAATGTTGTTACATTAATGTACTTTGTATAAATCAAACTATGATATACGTCCTTATCGAGCTTTTATATATTATTCAACACAGTCAAGTAAAACAACGTGTATCATATAACTAGTTTAATGATACCTAATTGTGGATACATATTATAAGATGTATTCAAATTATTTTATTATACTATAAATTGCATCCGTTAATTTTTTTAAAACACGAATTTTAATCAGCGAATAATTTGCTTATTTGAGAATACTTAATATAAGAAATAACCGATACCGTAGTGGGTAGTATTGTTTTAAAGTAGACACTCTTAAGTAAATGCACTTAATATTTGCATAAATTCTTCCACTCATATAAATTCTTCCACTCAATTTGCAATAATTGCAATAAGTATGATTATGTTGCATAGTTTAACTCTTAGCCAAAATATCTTTCAAATAGGTCGTATGATAGTGAATGGCACATATATTTAAGAACAAATGAACGAGAAGACAAAGGCAAAAACACTAGTCCCTATGTACATGTAGTTGTTTAAAAGCAAGGTGTTGCACTGGTATAACGTGTTTTCCGTCACAAGCAAACCGCTTGAAAAAAAAGTCTCTAATCAAACAGCAATCCGTAAACCATGAAATGGAATACTAATATTAACAGAACCTGATGTTTAAATATATAAAGTATATTTTGTCTAACTTTTTGTTTCGCTATATGTTTGACAAGAAGCATTGATTATGTCAAGAACACATCTGTAGATATGTAGATATTCTTCAAGCTTTCGCATTTAAAATCACACGTCTGCTGTTGTTGTGCAAAGGAATGAATACATCTTGTAGTTCGTTTACAAGAATGCACACATGGTCATATAGCATTTAATACAAGTTATACCTCTGCTGGTCAGTGATTTTTTTTTTTCAGTTTATATCTTACAGCCTGTGCCTTTTTTATTGGGAAAAAAAGCGCAATAGAAATTAGGATTTTTTTTTTTATTAATACGATTAAAAATAACAGTATACCAATTGTTTATTAGTGCATATGTTACTGCTTCCTTAAATTTGCATTTTAAAGTGCTAGGGAATTAAATTGCTGTATAATAAACTCAAAAATCCAATTATTGAGTTTATTGGAAAAAAAATGCATATTTTTGGGGAAATTTTGGTTAGATTATTGGGACAAAAAATTACTTTTTGCCATTGGGAAACAGCCCTTTTTAACTTTTTGCAATTGGGCAACAGCCTGTAAGAGGCTATTATTTTAGGCAAAACAAATCACTGCTAGTTTACAGTAAATGAAAATATGACAATAGACGTTACTTGCAATGAGCATAATTTGGTAAAACCCAGTAATCGAAGGGTACACACAGAGTGTACCATAATAAACACATACAAGATAACTTCGCAGATTAATAGTTCTTAATTCTTTATTCCGTTCTCAATATACTGTTTCCAAAAGTTATTCTATTAATTATTTAAGTTTCCAGGACATGATAAAATCTGTCCAAATCCATCCAGATTCCCTTGGTAGGGGCAGAAATAAGTTAAACAACTTCCTAATAAATATCTCCTCTCTGTTAAATCATCCGACTTAAGTGGCCAAAGTTGTTTTCTTTAAATACATGTATCGTTACATAAACATGTCAAATTGATATGTTCATTAACCTGGTGAACTTGCATTTACTAATGTATTTACCATCTGGCAAGTGCATACATCAACTGACCATGTAATCTGGTCACGATCTAAAATTAATATACAACATCTGGAAATAAGATAACGCTTGTAAGGTTTTGACGTCAGTTGATTTGGCATTTGAAATATGTTGTGCATTAGTATGCCCATTGTAAAGCGATAAGCATATAAACATTCGCCTATCATTTAACATGAAAATACACAACAATTAACAGTGTTGCATGTGCTTACCCTTGACATAAGCAATTAGTGAAATCAGCCATGGACAATAACTAGGTGCATTCTTCTCGTCTAATTTGACGTTGATATATGGTGCCCATTTATCCCTTATTAAACATCCGATATTATGTACTCCGTAACAAGAGGTTGCCCATTTAAAGTCCTTCTAAATCCGCATAACATATCAACCATTTTTTATGTAATCAAACTACCCTTGGTGAATAAAATGGGTCAGCTTTTTTGAACATACGGATAAGCGTGTTTTTTTGCAAGTGTATCTCTAGCCCAGATACGACTATTCTAAATAGAAAAATCCGATTCATTTAAACAAACAACGCTCGAGGACTCATACACTTAAACGAGACCTCTAAAGTATCACAAGACACAGAAACAAACCCATTAACATTCATCAATATTCATTTGTCATGTTGTCGTGGAAACGCAAATAATGTTCACCAACCAATGTTTTCAGCATGCGTAAGAAGAAAAAAAATGAAACGAAGTTGTTGAATTTAATAAGTAAAAAACAGATATTCAGACATAGGCGTGGACACAAACGGGTGATGGAATGTGTAAAATACTTAATCGTTACCATATAATACTTAGTATTGAAAGTTCAATACAAAAATACAAATGTGATTAAAGAATGAACCGTGCAGACAATAAACAATGTTTGCAAATGTCATAATTTAATTTACCATAATTGTTATAACAGCAAACACTGAAAACATTAAGTGCCACTGAAATACGATATCGAGAAGGATACAAACATCTTATAAAATAAAGTAATACATTTAAGCTCTCTACTATCAAATCAATTCGCATTCACACGCATAACGTGATACACATAATGCTTAATGCTGTGTGAAACTGGACAACATAAAACATAAAACGTATTTAGATATAAAACATAAACAAACATCGTTTATATTGCGCAATATATTGTAGCGCGAATCCCTATCTAAACTGATCGCAATATGCCCTCGAAATATTATACTCTAAGAGAGGGACAAAATGTCTCGTTGTATGAATAACAGACGAAAATGATGCATTTGATTAATAACGGCTATTTATTACATTTCTTATTTCAAGTGGAGAGTGATATTACAACTATGTTAGCAATTGATTAATACATACATTATTTAATAACTATCAACGTATCGTTACAGTTATGTATAAAACATAAATGCTTAAATATAAGAAGAAATCGTCGAACTACAAATGTCCTGGCTTACAACAAATCAGAAACTGTTATTGACGTTTCCACCCTCTTTTCCTCGATCCGTAGTCCTCGTTCTCCTTGTGAAAACGTTAGTAAAATGCTCATTAAATGTGAGAGTGTTTAAGTTAATAAATTTACGTAATGTTTGCCGAAAGTTCAAAGATGAAAAGCGCGCTATCCTGATGTTTCGTAACTTTAACACAATCACACGCTGTGATACGTCAACCGGTTATCGGAATCATCGCAGCCAATCAGAACGGTATCTACATTTGACGTATGCGACGAACCACAACGTTTTAGAAAATTCCAAAAATAATCCTGCCGCCCAAAAAAAAATGAACAAGGTTCGGCTATTCTCAAAGTCTTTAACACGTTCAGCCATAATTTGTCTTGTACTTTTTTCGACAATCACAATAGTTGAGTGTAACCACAACAGTACGGCACATTGTTTTAGCATATGTACATAAATAACAAATTGAATATCTTGAAACGAAAATGGGCGGCGATAGCTAAACAAATTCCAAATCATGGAGGATTTACAAATTGACTTTGCAGTTCTTAACGGCAGTAAGTAAGTTTTAAATCCCTATTGTCCTTCTGAGTTGTATTAAAAACATCAACAGTTGATCTAGTGTGGCAAGAACATTGCATAATTTCGCGACCCGTCAAATTGCGTGTCTGTATAATGTCCGGAAAGTATCGTTCCTAAATAGATCAGTATATACTAAGTTTATTTTGTATCAGTAATATGAACTTTATATTATAATATGTACGTCCAACTAAATTTAGTGACATAGTACATTCCTTAAGTGTTTGGCATAGACTTCAGTAAATAAAATCGACGACTTATTTATCAGTTTAAGTTGAACATAGTTCGTTCGATACACAATTCTGTTATATGAATAAATCTTTAAAAAAATAAAAAAAAAATACCCATTTAAAAATATTTATATTTTTATATCAAAGAAAATTGAACGAAAATAATCACAAACACTCCAATGAGGACAAACGAAAAATGCCACGGGAAAACGAAAAATCTTATGGGAAAATTAAAAAAAAATAAATAAGAAGACCAGCTTTGCTAAAATATTTCATAATGAAAACAAAAAGCATGTTTTAGCAAACATAATCAATTATTTATAACAAAAAAGTATGTTATCGCATACTTTATCCCAAAGAGGCAAATCTTAAAAAAGAGCATATAAGTGTGCGAAATTTTGGTGTTGCAAAGTTTTCCCGGTGACCGTTGTATGCAAATGTAATAAAGAAGCATTTTTTAAATAAATAACAGCCAGATCTTTGCCCTTGTCAGATCGGTTACAAAAGCAAATACATCAACGAGAGCAATTTGTCGCGTCGTCATGGTAACGCAAATAAATGACACGTTTCCAACAAGACGTGTTTACGATCGGAATTTGCAACCCTAATACGGTAGTTTTGTGCAAAGCCAAACGCGTGTAAGATAAACGGCTGATCTCGTTCACGGAATCAACAGATTGGACATCCAGTGTACATTCCTGTCCAAATGAAGCTCTTTATAAAGAAGTGTGAGGTTGTGTGCAGCCTCAAGCTGTTTGAAAGTCACCGATTCACCACAACAACATGTAATTCATCTAAAGAGCATAAGTTTTTATGCAAGAAAACTACTTTAATTTCAGTGACCACTACCTCGTTATAAATGAAAATAAGGATGATGATATTCGAATCCCCTTGGTAGAGATTTTCAATACTAAACTTATGATTGATGTACAGATTAATTCCATTTTCAATGAATATGATACTGACAAGTTGGGATCAAACCCATTAAGGTGTGCATGATTCCTTGTAAACACGCGCTAAATGTTATAACTGTAAATGTCTACTATGCGTGGCGTTGGAATTACTGGTCCATTAGTCATTGGTTTATCTGTAAATGTTCGAACAGAATCCTTATTCAGAAAAATGCATTCTGATCAGCATCTTTTGTTTTAGAACATTGCATAATATCTGCTGTTAACGAGCTGTTTATTAGTAAATATTTAACGATTTATACTTATTATGCGTGGTAAATAAACCATAAATGCATGTGAACGAAATATTTCATGGCCTCGCCCAAGAATGGTAAATATATTCGACAAAGACATACCCACGCTTCGGAGTGATTGGTCCAATGCAGCTTATATTGTTCGATGTAGTCATTGTACATCTTCTTTATGGTACATACTTAACCATGTACATGACTATATCATGTCTTTATTTAAAATATCATGTAACGGAAGCTCTAAGTTTATTATTACATACGCTTAGAAAAATAAACGTAAAACAGGCAGACAGACAGCCATACAATGATATGTTACAAGAGATTTGGATGATTTCTGTAATTGCACATCCTTATTGAAATATAGTTTGGTTGACCTACCTACCCCATGTGTTTAAAGATGTTTGTGGAAACCAACAACTCATTGGGTTGGCCTTAATCAAAGCCATACTCCTGTTGGAGTAATGGCTGATTCTGGTCTTGAGAAGCAACTGATTGCACGTCGTGTAAACAGAGTTTTTAAAATGTTNAGCACAAAACCACACTTAAATTGAAAATCTGTTAAAACCTAAATTGCTTGAAATTGCAGCTATAATTCAAAATTTGTTCAAACTTTCGTGAGTCTAGTAAGTTAATTTTGTAGTAGTGCTGATACACACTCCGGAACCTCACATACTGCAGCCTAAGGCGCAGAAGAAAATGTTAACTTAAAAAAAACACACACACAAATGTTGTTAAATGCATAAGTGTTCTTTATTTATGCATGTATTTTGACCAATGCTAGACATATTAAAGAACATTATTACACTCATATCCCAAACATGCAAATGTTGCAGATAAAAAGTAATTATAACGTCTACTACTACTGGTATGCGTTCAATTTTAGGGAAGATGTAACCCTTTCGTGCCTTCATTGTTGAAATAAAGTCTATTGTATTATTGTGCACTAGCAAATGAGATATAATAGTTACCTTTGCAGCGGGAAATAATCGATGAAGATACTTAAACCAAACTTATGAGGGTTATCTCCCCTAATAGATAATCAGATATCCCATGCTTGGAATGTTACAGTCTTTCTCATGATTTTCAATTATATTTGCTTCTCCCATTTGTTAGATCTCACATTATTGGCACGTTTGTCATGCTCACTTTACTTGTGTATATTCACACACACAAACAAAACAACTGTGTTTTATTGTTTTTTTTTGTCCAAGACAGGTTAAACATCCAACGTAAAGAACATATATACATACGCAAATTATATACACGTATTAACTAGCATAAACCTCAAACATACATGCATTGCTTTTGCTGCCAATGTTTTAGAATCATTTCCCTCGATAATTCGTTTACTTCTAAATATGTGTCAGCTATATATTACGAACAAAGAAATTAGAAGCAGCTGGAAAAAAATCAGATGGACTAGGGAAGACTACTCAAGTGTATGTATCAATTCACCTAACATCGGTACCGGCCCTTGATAGATTATCGCTTAATTCTTAGCAATCATGAGCACATTAATTCCGTTGTTACTCTTGTAAAAAAAATCAGAACCATGTCAATTCAAGGCTATTACTCAACACAAAAGACGCAATAACAAAATATTAAACTTAGGAAAGGTTGATGCACATATTGAATGTTTGAACCAAACAGACACCAACCTGTTGACTGTATTTGAACGTTACCATGGTAATGGTTTAATTCTTCAGATTTCAGGAGACAAGCGAGTATAAGGTTTCTTTTTATAACGAAAACATGAAATTAATGAAACAAGTGAAATCATGCTAATATCAAATAAAGAGGTAGGTTTCTGTTTTTAAAGTGCTATCAGAAACATAGAAATGCATACCCATCAACTAAATTGTTCAATATCTGGTTCGTATAAAAGGTTCAGTATATTTCTATTGCTTTTGCAATACATCATTATTAATATTATATTATATTAAAAACACATTATTTGTTATATGCGTAAGAATGTATTTAGCCTGTTTTCTGTCTCGTAACAACATTAACTGAATACGCTGAAGAAATCAAAGCATGATGTGCTATGGGTTATTAAGGTGGTAAACTGTTATTCAACTTCTTGGCACTAGGAAACAACAAAGGTGATTACTGAAACGAGTAATGTAAAAAGATACAAATGGAAATGTATTAGTTCAAAAGTAAGAGAACATCAACTGTAAGGTAAGGCGATAAATATAGTACTTATTTTTTCAATCAAGTGTGCACATTTTGGATTTTTCTACATTAGAGATCTTGCTACATGATAATTGAACAAACAAAACCCACCCATCATTAAGTTCATTTGATGTCTTGAGCGCAACATACTCCTTAAATGATTCGATGGCGTCTATCTTCTGTATCAATCCATATAACAAGTTGTATTTAAATCTGTCGAGGTTATCAAATACTCATTATCGGCATTATATTTAAACAAAATTTGATTTAAAAACAATACTACTCGGCTATATCAGAATACTATTTAGATATAAGACCCGCTTCGTGCGCAAATGGGTTTTAAGCCCTATGAGGCCTGCATATCTATAGACAAGCATGCGCTTTTGCGAATTCTGGTAAGGAGCTACCCTGTCCGCTAATGAGATCACGAAACCGTGCTTGACTTTATAGCGGACATCGTAACTCCTGATTTGATTACGATAGTATGCAGACTGGTCTGGAATAACGCTGGCGGCATATGTCACAATACCCATTTTGCATGACACGGCTCATAAGATGTAACTGTATAGTATTATTTTTCCTTAATCATCTAATAGTATTAATGTCGGCATCGGCTGGGCTACTGATGTCGTAAGAGCCGACAGGGGCAAGAGCCAGGACGACACATTACCTTTAATCTTAAAATTGATGTCCACAATATGAAATTAACACCATCTATGTTCGATTCGAACCTGTTGCACCCATACTTAATAGCAAGCTTGATGTCTTATTTACGTTGTACTTGAAGTGCATAAATCATGCAGGGCAAATATCTGCACCCAGTTACAAAAGTCAATAAAGCAATTACCATTGTTTATGCGTTATGAGCTAAACAAAGTTCGCATAATATATGCAACATTGAAATTCCAGTTGACGAGTTATCAACATTAAGTGAAGAGGGGGCATCATTTTACAGTATGAATTTAAATTAAGAACCTATAAAGTACTTTCAAGCAAATAAACTTAATATAACATAATATAACATTAATTATGATGTTGTGTCAGTTTTAGATATTAAAATCAAATTTGAATATGTATGTTTCTCTAGTTTATATGTCGTATTCGCGTGCTAGATTTATATATTTCTAGAATTGTGAAGAGGTTGCTAGCTAGTCTTGCTTTAATGAAACTAATATACTCATATTGATGTAGCTATTTTGTCATAAACAATTGCCATCGATTAGAAAAATAATAATATTTCAACAGGCGAAAAAGCAATACTATCTCAGATAAAATGTAAAACAATATTTGTTCGTTTATGGATAATAATCAATCGAAATTGATAAAAACAATATCAATTGTTAACGCTTCTTATCGATAGTTTGCACAATATGCGTATTTTTTTCCAACAAGCAAAGCGTTTTAAATACACCTTTGCGTTCTAAAGCTGAATGGTCCAGTAGTAGCGAGTTTGGTTTCCTTCCAAAGGACATGGGGTGCGAAAACTGGTCAGAGCTTTTTTCATGCTAATTATATCTTGCTTTAAAAATATGTTTGACTTTGCCAGGTAGTTGTGTAAGTAAAATCATTAAATTGCATTTTCACAAATACTGGGATATGTGAACATGTCCCTTTTCATGGAGTGTCAAATTAAAAATGTTTGTAACAGTTATTTATGTTCTATAAATCAAACCATTATATACGTCTTTTCAAGCACGCATTGTTTTATATATAATTCTACACAGTCAAGTAGATTGACGTGTATCATTAAAATAGTTTAATTAGTCTTAATTTTATATGAATATTCTAAAGATGTATTCATAGTATTCGTTTATACTATTAATTGAATCCTTTGATTTTTTTTAAAACATAAATTTTAATCAGCGACTGCCAACGGCTTTGTTAATTTGAGAATACTAAATATAAGAGATAGCCAATACTGTAGTGGGTAGTATTGTTTTAAAGTAGACAATCTTATGTACATGCTATGGACATTTGCGTGCATTCTTCCACTCAAAGTGCCAAAGTTGCAATAAGTATGATTCGATTGCATAGTTTAACTCTTTGACAAAAATAAAAAATCTTTCAAATAGGTCGTATGACAGCCAATAGCACTAGTATTATACCATATGTATATTATTTATTCTAAGGGTCTTCAAAAAACAAGTGCACTGTAATCATTTGTTCTTCTTCACAAGCAATACGCTTGAAAAACATATAACCCCAAATTAAAACAGCAATCCTTAAAACATAAAATGGAATATTAACCGAACCTGACGTTTAAGTATATTAAGTATATTTTTGTACTTGTGTCATCGTTATATGATTGACTAGAAACATTGATTATTTCGAGAAAACTTCTGCAGATATATTCATTAAGCTGTCTCATTAAAAATCAAACGTTTCGTGTAGTTTTGCATAGGATTACATTACATTTTGTATTTTATTAACAAGAATGCACAAAAGCTTATATAGCATTAAATCAAATGTATACCTCTGCTAGTATACAGTGAATGAAAATATGACAATAGAACATCTTGTGCACACTTAGGTTAAACCCAGTAATCGGAGGATAAAATAGACGCATCTTGCAATGTACATAATTTGGTAAAACGCAAAGTAATAGAATGGTAAATAAAGAGGTTATCCGTTTAAAATCCTTCCAAAAACCTCACAATATAACAACCGTTATTTATTTAATGTAACAACTCGTCATATAACAAGTTTATGTTTTATCAGTTATATGCAATTTATATTACAATATGTACGTCCAAATATGTTGTGTAACATAGTACATTCCACAATTGTTTGGCATACACTACTGTAGATGAAATCGACCACTTCAGTTTCATTTGTTACTAATACGTTCGATTAACATGTTCTGGGATGTAAATGTAATAAAGCAGAATGTTATAAATAAACAACAACCGGGCATTTACCCTTGTCACATCGGTAACAAAAGCAAATACATCAACAAGAGCAATTTGTCGCGTCGTCATGGTAACGCAAATAAAAGACACGTTTCCAACTAGACGTGTTTACGATCGGAATGTGTAACCCTTACACGGAAGTTTTGCACAAAGCCAAACGCATGTTAGAGAAACTGCTGTTCTCGTTCACGGTATAAACAGATTGGACATCCTGTGAACATGGCTTTTCAAATGAAGCTCTTTATAAAGAACTGTGAAGTTTGAGTTATGGGTGAATCTGGTCTTGAGTAGCTATTGATTTCACCAGCATGTAGACAGAGCTTTTAACATGTTAACAGGGCTATTTTAAACGAAACTCTTTGTAATAAATAACAAGAGTAATAATGATAGCATTTGTGTTTCGTATTTATATGAATCAATGAGCATGCAATTCAATTATATTATATAAACTATATCCACCATACTGCTGCAGCACAAACATGTTTAATTATTATTTTACTAAACATCAATCATCAATAGGCGTACACGGTTATTGTTTGACCTCTATATCCACCAGCTCCTTTGAGCATTTGTTTCTAATTTCAACAACACGTGGATTTTTTCGTCGAGCAAAAATTCTCCTTTCCGGCACCTTTTCTATGGTGGGCAAGGCTTTAGATACAAAGCTCGACCGTTTAATATGTCTGTGAATCGACGTTTTTTCCAAGCCTCATCATGATATAATAGTCTTATCAAATAATGTTAATCAGCTCACTTTTAAGCTATGTTATAGGAACGAGACCGGAACATTTTTAACACCAAATCTAAATCCCATATTAATTCAGTCACAATTCAAAGTGAAACAAAAGCCAAACATCATCAGTAAATTGCATAATACTTTTTCGTAGAACTGTCTATAATTAAAACTACTTTCTGTACATATAATCCATACGACCAGTATTAATTATGTAGTTTCTATAAGACCAACATACATTTAAGACAACTTTAACAACCGTCGAACCACATAGGTCGACATTCAATAAATGACACCGAAACACCACGTAACATTCAGTCGCATTATTTGCTGCGTTCATTCTAGCATAAACAACAGATTTGAACGATTATTAGCACATCTCGCATCTTACGAGAGCAGCATTCCTCTCAAATCCCGTCATGCGACAAATAACCGATTATCCATTTCGAGCGGCTGTCAGCGAAGGTTTGTCGAGTCATTTAATTCTTAGACCAAGGCCATATGTTCAACACCCTTAGTCGTAATTGGTCCTATATCATCTTTGAAGTTATCTAATTGATACATTGGAAGCGTCGATATGCAGATACTTGTAATGGGATTGTGGGAATACGTAATAGGTTTCTTGTTAAAGTGGTACAGATGGAATATTAAACAAATGGGACTTTCCTGTGTATTGGTAAGATGCTGATAGAAAATGTATTGCAACGTTTAGCAGTTACAACATATGTATACCATTGTATGTAGATAGACAAAGAAATAAATAGGGTTTGCATTAACATCCAGAAGAAACAACAAAGAGACATTCAAAAACACGTTAACGAAAAACTAATAAAACAAGTGTTAAGTAAATGTTCAACATCATATTCATATCATAGTAATACACTTATTTAAATATATTATACGTACACACATTTGCGGAAGACAGCAAATGGCAACACTATGTTAAATGGATTAGTATAGTGAAAATTGACCCCATACTATTTAACACACCATGGCATGTGAGTCTTTATCTACAGCAAAACCCAAAGCAAAATATAGATAAATTCATTGTCACAATTATCATAGAACAAAATAAAGCGCTGCAGAACATGTGCACCTCTTAAGGTTAATTGTGGCGCTTTTTAGATTCTGAGAAACTTCGCGTTGAATGTACTTCGTCAATTGAATTCATAAATGTCCTACAAACAGTGTATGTAAACATTTTGTACGCATATAAGCATGACAGTATACTATACTCCTCGTGTTCGGTGTTTTGCATCATCATACTTATCATACCGCAATTAGTCTTAATATGCGGCATTGCATTTCGTGCGACGTCACACACAAAAAAATGTTACCACAAATGATCGATAGTTAATAAGTGAGATTCCGGTTATGATTTTTTGGGAATATTGCATAAATCTAATTTCTAAATCAATGTATCCGGCTTGTTCGGGAATACCGTGTTAAACAGCATGCTTTTGTGTACTTATCATTAATACATATTGATATTTGTTAATCGAGGAGGAATTGTCAACTTATAATTGCAGTTATCTTTGCCGTATAACGTTTGTAATACATAACTAGATCGCAACGTATGCAACGTCAGAAGAGCGTTTTACTTTCAGTTGTTTAACCAAACAAGAGAGGCGGTGATAACAAAGTGCTCAATAATTAAATGCATAGGCTAAGAATTCCGTAAAAAGATCCCATGTGAACGGGCCCCAGGAAAAACGAACACGTTAACGATTGAAACCTGTGTCCAATTGTAAAGTATCAGATTACAAACTGATTGTGAATCTCATTGAATAATGACTTATGCTCGTCTTAAACTCTAATGATTTACAAGGCATTGTTTTGTATCTACTGCTCCGAGGCGGTGATCCCAGTGTTGATCATTTTATGTTTACAGTTAGGGTATGTTAAAAAAGTAGTGCATCATTAAAAGAATCCCTCTTCTGAAAGAGTGTATTGGTTGTTATGTGTTGCTACATGACAGGTTAAACAATAAATTAAATATAAACTGACACGTTTCATGTAACATTAATATGTATATACATATAACTTTCAATGTATTCGAAGTGAGAACATCATGTATAATGGAATATTGCCGAGCATTGTTGCAAAACACGCACAATATTGTGTTCACAGATTGGTCTCTAGGATCATGCCGAAATTGCAATACGAACAAACAACGTACAATTAAACTCATATTAGCAAAGGGACAACGAATACTCAGTCTGTCGAAATGTTTGCAATAATGTGTTTGCTACTATATATATATACTTGTATTGTGTCGTTCACACAAATCGTCGTTTAACTATAGACACGTTTTGCAAACCGCGCATGCTTCCCTTCTTAAGAGTTTGCTTGAGGTGATAGTGTATCAAAGTCTGTCTGTATACATTTGAATGCAACTGGCTTATCTTGAAGACGACTGCAGCAAAAAGTGTCATTTCTGTAGTTTATATTACATTCTTGAAATGTTTGTCGATGTGATATATTAATCATTTTAAGCCCATTATATCGTCAGATTTTTTTTAATCATATGTGTACATTTGACTGATTATATAGTTGCAATTATAGGTGTATATCATATTATATTTCTACGCGTCACATATTTTAAATACGTTATTACATGTACACGTCCAAGAATTGACGATTCTCTCCAATAAAAGAAAACGGGCCTATTCTGATCTTAAAGGGAAAATTCATTCACATACTTAAATAATTATTGTCAAGTTGCCATGGGAACGGAAATTAAGACATCTAGCCATATTTTTTTATTTTTTTTTATCAGTCCACAAACACGCTATATGAGCATCATTCAAATTATGCTGTAGTATTGAATCTGGCATTCACAGATATGGGGACATGGGAATCAACAGCTGGCGATTGTTTACAAGTCTTCATTAAGTCTAATATCTAACTGCTGGCTGAATGCACGCAGCAACTTTACCGAGGTAAAACACTTAAAAAATCATAAATATACATTAAATACAAAAGTATTTATCCAAGATTTCAGTTATGATGATCTGCGTAAAAAAATATTTTGTCCCTTAATACAAAATATAGAAGGCCTTTTTGAAATAGCTGCTAACTAATATAAAATATTTACCAACTGATTACGCCGATTCTCTTCAACGTGTCTTTATGAAAATGCATTATGTGGTAAAGTACATGCTTAACATATATTAACTTATAACTTTGGTTAAATATTTCTTCTTTATTACTGTGTTTTTATTTACCTGTGTAATTTCTATTCCATATTGGTTAACCTTTAAATCGTGTTTTAAATCGACACGTATTATAACATATTATATTCACACCAACCATAGTCTTCATAGATGCTATCTATCATACTTTATATCGAAAAAAGTTGTGAAACAAATTTACTCAATTTGTGTACATTTGACCTTTTATGTTATATGCAAAGTGTAGTATGTTTAAAATGGAAATACAAAAATGGATTTTTTTTAAATAATATTTCTTACAAAAGGATACATTTTGCTTCCACTAACATATATTCATATGGATTTTTAATACCGACTTTCTTCCATAATTACAATGTGATCTTTATAATTATGTTAACACATAGCTAAAACTTCTTTTATTTGTTGACAGTTTACTTTTTTGATGCACTGTTAACTTAGTGAATTAAATGATACTCGAATTCATTTTGATACCACATTACCGTTCCGAGTAGTTCAATTTTACACATGTAATATTTTGTTGTATTGTTTGCATCTCCACATTGTAATCTTCAGAATCTTAAACATATTTATTAATGTTCACACAGCATGTGTATGTTATTTTTAGAGGCGATATTATTTCGTTTAAAACATTACAATAAAATAATTGGATATCGATGTAAAGCTCTATACAAATAAACACCAAAGGAGTGCAATCTTGATTTTTGTCACCAAACAAAGCATCGTTTTCCTGAAATTGTTCTACAAATTAATCCTGATGATGCCTTTACTCAAAGTTTTTGTACGAGATGAAATTATATTGGTTTCCATTTCATCTAGCCTAATTAAAATACAATAGTGTTGCTTATTCTAAAATGTTACGGTGAACACATAAAGGACACTTTCAACATATTCTTAGAATTAGTAGTGACCTTGTGTGTATCAATTAATGTTTCTTCGCGTTAGCAGCTATAGTTTTGCTTCTTCTTTGTATAAATACTTAACAGACCAGATACGTTAATAACACTTGATATCGTGCATTAAGTCTTGATGGTTCCTATGTGTATTAAGCGTTATTATCTTGCGTTCGTATCGGTAGTTGTAGTGAAATTTCGGAGAAAACAATAACATGTGCCCCAATACTCTATTGTGGTATTATGTTTCCAAGGGCATGTGTCGCACACAATTGTTGTTTGAATCTTTTAAACTGGTATGTTTCTTATGCTGCATACCAAAAAGCTTACATTTGGGTATGTAGTATCATTTCCACTTGTGTTTACTATACATGAAATATACAATATCACTTACTGAGAACTATTTACATTTAAAATCATGTCAGATTTGAAAACAAATATAATTGTGTTTTGAGAAAAGTTAAACTGAACGTATTACCTCGATATCCACAAGTTCCTTGGTGTATTTGTTTCTAATCTCAACGAAACAAGGATTTCGGCGTCGCGCATGTGCATGCACACGCCTATATGGTTCTTTTTCTATGGTTGGCAGAGCCTTTCCGATAAAACTTTTACGTTTGATACGTCTATGGAACGACGCTGTTTTCCGAAGCCTCATCATTATAGGGTACGTCGTCATTACATTGGCGAGACACTTTATTATAAGTCGACGTCGTCATCACATAGGCAATACACTTTATAATAAGTCAACGTCGTGATCACATTTGCGATACGCTATATGATAAGTCGACGTCGTCAAAACATTGGCGATGTACTTTATTACAAGTCAACGTCGTCACCACATTGGCGATACACTATATCATAGGTCGACGTAGTCATCACATTTGCGATACACTATATTATAGGTCGACGTCGTAATCACGTTGGCGATACACTATATCATAAGTTGACTTAGTAGTCACATTGGCGATACACTATTTTATAAGTCGACCTCGCCATCAAATACGCGATACACTATATTTTACAAAATCACATAGGTTGAAAACAAAAGTCATTGACGCAGTTCCGTTTCATTTAGTATTATTGATATATATGTACACTAAGTCGCTAAAAGTAACATCATATGCACGTACAAACCGCACATGGTACTATTGAAAACACAACGATGTTTAGCTTTTCTATCAAAAGTATCATAAACAATAATACTTTAAATATTCTATGGATCACCACAGTGAATCGTTTTACTACATTTTCAGTTGATGCCGTGTGGAAAATAACTGTTTTTAATGAATAAATGTTAATTATATACTCCATGTGTAATTACCCACATTCAAATCCTTTTTTTGGTTTGATAGTAAATAGCACATTACCATTTATTTGCAGCAACACATGCCACTAATCCATACTACAATAAGCAAATCCGTGTTTGAAGTATCACGCTGTGAGTTCCACATAATGGACATCACATACAGAGGGATAAATAGCCAATATTCCGATCGGATAGGTTTATTAAGCATGAAGCAGATACGAATGTGTAGCAGTCTATTACGTTATTGGTCCGATTCCATTTGCAGCGAGTTTTAAAGTGATTTTGTATATGTGCTACCTGTTGAGTTGCGTTTAATGGGCAACTGTCGCTTATCTCATCTCTACAACTAAAATGCTCGCGTTCCCATGGTGATTGAAGCATACAGTAACGCAATTTCGTAGATGATGTGACATAATTTCTCATGTATTTGTGGCTCAATCTTGTTAGTCATGTCTTCCGACTAAATTGAATACAAATTGTATTACTTAGAAAATGCATACACAATTGCATAGTGCTTCGGTTGATTGTATTTAAAATGGTTTATCCGGCAATTTTACTTCACTGAATATATACGACACACTTTCTGTAAACAAAATTAGCATTTGTTGCAATTTCACATTATTTTGACGTATTTGAATGGTGTAATACTTAGTTACCATAACATGTTTTATTGAAAATTAGAATGTGTGATACGTTTAATTATACATCTTACACGGTTAGTGAAAATGTTAAACAACAATAATACATTTAAAATTTGTAAAAACAAATCACGCGCATGTGGGGAAAAGTTCCGATAAAAAAGTATGCTATTGATTATATTTATTTGCTGCAAAGAACGTTTAAAACTGTTAACTTGCTCCTTTCCTGTTCCTATTCCGTATTTCCACGCTACATTGGTAAATGTTTAGTCGTACTATAGGGTCAGGTTTCTTCACATGATCAACGGAATGTTTGCGATAAAGCTGCTATATTTTTTTCAGCCGATTAAACAAATAATATTATGACCAACGATAGTTTTCGTGTAGTTTATGGTGTACTATTGTACGTCTTAAGTTAAATTAAATTGTGAAGTCGTTCTTGATCTGAATTCGTTCCGTTTCCGCACGGTTATTACAGCCGATTACATCCAGCAATATAACTCGATCGAAAATAGCATGTCGTGATAAATTACAACGGAATATCATTAAATACATTCCGTAATTTAATTTAAGTTTCCAATTGCTTTTGGCAGGTTCATATTTAAAACATCGCTTGTTATATACTGTACGAGTAAAATCACCATCAGAGCATATTAAATATTGTCATCATGTTGTATATTTCGATCAACATAGCACCAACATTGTAATTTAAAAAATATTCAATCTTTTAATGTGAGACCTAACATTAAACTTAGTGTCATATGTACCATGTCAATACATTAATGCTTTCACGAATCGTAGCATCGGCAAAATTATATTTAAATAAACCTTGATTAGTATTGAATCGCTTCAAAATTCAGCAATATTACACGATTAAATCAAACATCGCATATACACTGTATTGTCATTTAAACATTTGTTCAACTAGACGTGATAATTACACTGTCGTCAACTTATTATCATAATTGAATAAAAAATTATTTATTTAAGTTATTAATAACAACTGATCAATCCGCGGCGTGAAAAAAATCACGTCCTTTGGAAAAACAAATAAAACAGGAAAAACAGAGAAATTCCCTTGCAACACTCCACAATAATAACACAACACGAACAAGATACGGGGTTACTCCATGATGGATCAATCGCTTTCACTTCCGATTCGAATGTGAATATAGGTAAATGCTTTATTTGTAATACAAATAATATAAACAATTAATAGTACAATTCAATTATCCTGCAGAATATATCAAACCGATGAAAATATTCGATCACGTTTGTGTTATTTTACAAAAAATATGTTAATTATCGATATCAAATGTATCGGAAACCGATTTAACCTTTTTATTACAAAGTGAATGAAACTCAGTATAATCACATGTCTGTCTTCTTTCTAGTGATTTTTAAATGAAATCATACTACAATCCATTTCATGCGAAATCAATAGTATAGGCATCACCAAAGAGATTTTCTGCTTCGTGTTAGCATTGCGTGCAACGAATACTTAGCACATCAGCTTACATAACATAGCTCCACTGTCTTAATGAAGATAAAGAAGGCAAACGACATTACACAGTCATCTTTCTCAATGTCTCTCAAACGTTTTGTTTTCTGCATTGCGGTGTTCTTTTTGTTAGCTTTTTTTTCTGATTTTTTTTTATTGTCAACTTATTGGAAAAATTCGGACGAAATTGTTTTCTGATGATTAGCCAGTCTAACGATATATTTATATAACGTTACAATTTGATTTACCCGTACACGGTCCTTAAAACACGTTTGCGATCACTGTTCAAGCGATTGCTGTTCAGAACCCGTTGCTGTTTTTACAATACTAGTTCATCCAAACGAAACAAGCTTAATTATAAGTGAACGATAAGGTATATGCATTATTATTAATGGCGCTATTTTTCACAACAGTTTCAGAATGATATTTGGTACCGAAAGACCGCGGTCGTCAAATCAAAAACCACGTATAAACGTATTCGAGTACTTTCCTCAGCTTTCCTCATATCCGTTGATTCTCTTTCATTTACCGACAATCCGATGACGACACATTACTTTGAGCTGTGATGGAATTCCACAGATCATACACTATTATGAGAGAAAAATACGCACGGCATTATTCGTTCACATTATCAAAATGTACAGTAAATTTCACCCTATTGAGCACATTCGTCCTAAGTGCTAACTTACAGAGAAACATGTAAATGCAATTTAAACAAACCGCTAGAGTTTGTGTTGTTGCTTTTAAACGAGAAAGCATGTTAAAATGTTTATGTAATGGTTTAAAAGTTAATATGCATCAGTTTTCAAAAAATACAATATCAAATAATAAAAACAATCTCTTAGATTTTCATGAATATATCAATTGTGCACAAAGATGCTATGTTGATTGTATCGTCAATGTTATTTCTATGTGTTGCCAATACCAGCAGCTCTAGTCTTGGCTATAGCAAAAGGTAATTGAAAGAAGGTGGAACAATCAACGAGTTTGCCAATATATAAATTGCGGCTGTAATTTGCCTGTATATGCAAATTATGGTAGTAAAACCTCGACTTGAAAATGCCCAAACGCAAGCCAATTTTCTGGCCATAGAATTGTCATTTGTTGATCGGCATCATACATGTCATCATACAGAAATCGTGCATATGTGTCAAATAAAGAAATCTGCACACAACCGTGGGCTTTCCAAACAGTGTTTGTATCTTTGGACATTAATGCTTGTTGGACTGTACAGTCAGGTAGACAGTTCTCTGCAACGGTATAAATGTATTTTTGTTTATGTATTTAATCCCTTTAAATTAACTTAAAAATACTTCTTCACAGGGTATCTGAACATACATACGCATATTGAAAGAAATCAATTTGTTTCTCCAACAAACACATAAATTGACCCCGCCAAGTAAAGTATTTGCAAACAATAACGAATGCGTTGGCCTATCTGCAAATATTGTATATCTATGCGTGTTCATCCTTCTCCTTGTTAAAACGTTAGTAAAATGCTAAATTAAATGTGGGAGTATTTTAATAAAAGATGTAAGATGTTGTTGGTCGAAAGTTCAAAGGTGAAAAGCTCGCGTTCCTGCTGTATCGTAACTTATATAAAATCAAGCGCTGTGATACTTTAACCGGTTCTCTGGTTCTTCGCAGCAAATCAGAACGCTACCTACGTATGGCGTATGCGGCGAACCACTACGTTTCGGAAAATCCAAAAATAATCCTGCCGATTAAAGAAAAAGGCATAAACACTTCTCGGCTATCCTTTAAGTATTTACAACGCTCAGCCCAAAATCTTTTCAGTCCTCTTTTTGTCAATCACATTAGGGGAGTTAAACCACAACAGTAAGGCACAGTATTTTAGTATATGCACATACATATCAACTCGACTATTTTGAAACAAAAATTGGCGAAAATATCATAAACAAATCCAAATCAAGGAGGATTAACACATTGCAAATGCAATTCATAATGGCAATAAGTAAGTTTGTTAAGCGTTATTGTCTTTCTGAGTTGTATTAAACAATAGTGGATCCAGTGTTGCTGGAATATTATACAGATAAATGTTGCATAATTGTGCGACCCGTCAAATTGTGTTCAGTATAATGCAATGTCCGGAAAGCATCGTTCCTAAATATATCGGCATATAATAAGTTTATGATTTATCAGTAATATGAAATTTGTTTGGTATACACTAATGTAGATAAATCGACGACTTTAGTTTCAGTTGTAACAAGTACTTTCGATACGAACATTGTCTTCTATGTAAATGCAATACAGTAGCATGTTATAAAAAAAATTACCGGGGCTTTACCCTAGTCACTTCGGTAACCAAACCAAATACATCAACGAGAGTTATTTGTCACGTCGTCATGGTAACGAAAATGGAAGACAGGTTTTCAACTAGACGTGTTTACGGTCGGAATTTGCAACCCTAATGCGAGAGTTTTACACAAAGCCAGCCGCAGGTTAGAGAAACGTCTGATTCCGTTCACGGAATCAACAGATTGGGCATCCTGTGAACATGCCTTTTTTAATGAAGCACTTTATAAAGACGTGTGGTGTTTTGTGCACCCTCGAGCTGTTTGCAAGCCACTGATCCACCACAACCACGTGTAATTCAATGCATGAACAGAGCATAAGTTATTTTGTTAGAAAACTACTTTTATTTCTGTGAAAACTACCTCGTTATAAATGATAATAATTATGTTGATATTTGAATCCCCTTAGTATAGACATATTTGTTATAAAACTAGGCTAAGGATTGCTTTACAGATTAATTTCGCTTCACTGAATATGACACTGACACATTCTAATCAAGCCCTTTCAGGTGTGCATGATTCTTTCAAACAAAATTCAAACTGACATTTCTATGCGTGGAGTTGCAAGTATACGTCCATTAATCAGTATGTTATCGGTATTTGTATCAGTATATGCACGGACAGTAAAGAGAGCCTTTAAAATGTTAACATGCCTTGTTTACGAGGAACTCTTTGCTACCAATAGCAACAGTCATAATGATAGCGTTTGTATTTCGTATAATATGACACAATGCAAATGCAATTCAATTAAATTATATAACATATTTCCACCATTCTGCTGCAGCACAAACACATATCATCATGTTTTAACTAAACATCAATTATCAATAGGCGTAAACGGTTATTGTATTTCCTCTATATCCACCAGCTCCTTTTTGTATTCGTTGCTAATTTCAACAACACATGGATTTTGCCGTCGAGCAAACATTCTCATTTCTGGCACCTTTTCTATGGTTGGCAAGGCTTTAGATACAAAACTCGACCGTTTAATTCGTCTGTGAAACGACGCTGTTTTTCGAAGCCTCATCATTATATAATATTCTCATCAAATAGTGTGAATCGGCTCAAATTTTAATCTGTTATACAAGTTATTCACATTTAATTGCAATCTTTAAGTTATGTTATGGAAACTAGACAGGAACATTCCAACGCCAATATAAATCCCATCTTAATTCATTCATACACAAAGTGACACAAAAGTCAAACATGGTCAGTGAATGTCATAATACTGTGTTTTACGCACTGTCTATAATAACAAATACTTGCTTTACATAAACTCCATAAAATCTTTATTAATTCCGGAGTTAGTAAAAGACCAAGATACATTAAATAAAACTTTAACAACCGTCATTCCACATACTTCGTCATTAAAAAAAACACCGAAAAAAAACGTGTAACATTAAATCGCATTATTTGCTTCGTTCATCCCAGCATAAACAACATATTTGAACGATTGATAGCAAATCTCGCATCTTACGAGAGCATCATTCCTCTAAAGTTTTGCCATGCGAAAAATAACCGAGTATCCATTTTAAGCGGCTGTCAAAGAAGGTTTGTAGAGTCGTCTCATTCTAAGACCAAGGCCATATGTTCAACACCCTTAGTCGTAATTGATCCTAAATCATCTTTGAAGTGTTCTTAATTGACATATTGGATGCGTCGATATGCAGATACTTGTAATGGGATTGCAGGACATCGTAATAGGTATCTAGTTAAAGGGGTACAGGCGGACTATTAAGCCTATTGGAATTTCCTGTTTATTGGTACGATGCTAAAATACAATGTATTGCAACGTCAAGCAGTTTGTATTCAACGTCAAGCAGTTACAGTATATTGGTATCAGTGTGTGTAGATAGGAATATAAATAGTTACGGTTATCATGGTAAGATCGAAGTGACATTAAAACACTTCAACAATACAAAACATAACACAAGTGTTGAGTAAATGTTACAAACAACGTAATAAAATCATAAGTTTAATACACAATACACATATTTAAATACATTAAAGGTTCACACAAACATTTGCGAAATTGATTATTATAGTGAACATTAAAGCCGTACTATTTAACACGCCTTTGTCGGTTGCTAAAGCAAAACGCCAAGCAAACTCTTGGTAAATTCAGTGTCACAAGTATCGTTCGTATAATCTATTGAAGATCGTGTACAATGCTTAAGGTTACTTTTGACGCTTTTTAGATTATGATAAACTGATTTTCTGCGCATTAAATGTACTCCGTCATTTGAATTCATAAATTTCATAGAACAAGTTTATTTAAGCAGTGTAAGCATACATGTAAGCATAATATACCGATATAAGCATACAACTACATGTATACTACACGAATCGTTTCCGGTGTGTTGCATTAACAGACCTCAATTAGTCAAAATATGCAGCCTTGCATTTTTTGCGACGTCACACTCAAACAATAACTTATATCCAAAATGATTGATATTTAACTAAGATTCAGATTATAATTATTTGGGGATATTGAATAAATTGTAATTATAATTGAATATATCTGGCTTGTTGGAGATATACACCGTGTAACACATCATTTTTTTTTAAAGGTGCACTTATCATTATATTCGTTGTGCTGCAAAAAAACGAAAAGCGATAATTTAGCAGTGTGTCAGAATTAAATGCGTAGGCTAAAAATTCCGTCGATAGATCCCATGTGAACGGGCCGACCAGGCCAAACAAATACGGTTTGAATTCTGATAAACTGATTTCCTGTGCGTTTAATGTACTTCGTCAAATGAATTCGTAAATGTCATAGAAAACGTGTATTTACGCATATTGTACTCATATACGCATAAAGGTATACTACACACATTGTTTTCGGTGTGTTGCATTAACACACCGCAATCATAGTGTGCAGCCTTGCATTTCGTGCGACGTCAGACACAAACAATAACTGCTATCAAAAATGATCGATTGTTAGCTAAGATTCCATGTATGATTGTTTTGGGAAAATTGCATAAATCTTATTTCTAAATGAATATAAATGGCGTGTTAGAGATCTAAACCGTGTTAAACAACATGTTAAAAAAAAGTGTACTTGTCGTTCATATTTAATGATATTTGTTAATTGAGGAGGGATGGTTAACTTATAATTGCACGCTCTTTGACTTATAACGTTTGCAATAAAAATCAAGCGCGCAACGTATGCAAATCCAAAAAATCTGTTTATTGTATGTAGTGCAGCCAAACGCGAGAAGCGGTAATTAAACAGTGTGTCAGAATTAAATGCATAGGCTAAGAATTCCGTCAATAGACCCAGTGTGAACTAGGAAAAACGCAAACGTTTACGATTGAAACCTGTGTACAATTGTAAAGTATCAGACTACATACTGAGTGTTAATCTCATTTAATAATGCATTATGCTCGTCTTTAACCCTAATGGTTTACAAGGCATTGCTTGGTATCGACTGCTCCTAGGCGGTAATCGTAGCTTTGATCATTTTATGTTTTTCGCTACATTACATGATAAACAATAATATAAACTGACACGTTTTAAACATACATGTATATTATATGTATTATATATATGTATGTATATATATATATACACACAATTGTATTCTCGTTTGGAATTAACAATCGTTTGGAATTAACAATCGTCCGGAAATGTGATTATGTTTTTGAGATAAATGAAAAGTGGTTAATTTTCCAACACACTAATATTTGATAGTCGTTAAATTATCACTATCCAAACTTGTCACAGAACATTAATTTGCTCTATAGCTAGAAGAATAGCGAAGTTGATGCAAAAAAAAAG